>JADDOH010008709.1:0-58392 GCA_016648135.1 Agrypnia vestita
TTTACTTTTAATCAACCTAATTGTAATCAATTATACTTTGAAATGAAACTCTCTCCCCGAGTTTTCATCAACATCTACGCTAGAATCCCTGTCTGCGCGCTGAATATGGATGTAGCAGGTTTCTTATTGGCCGTCAGTCTTTATTGAGGCATTTTTGCGACGTACCAAGCAGCCTCTCCCGTACATCCAGATCTCGCAAACCTTGTCTGAAGGGGTTGAATGGAGGTTACCAATTGAATATTCAGTCTATTAGATTTAAAAGGGAAACCGCCCTTTCGATGTTATTTTTTAATTAGGTTATTTACACATATAATAACATAATTGCATAGAAAATTAGATACCGTATCATATAGGAAATATAAAAAAGTAATTATTAAAATTTAAATGTGTATATCAGTCGTTTAAAAATTGTTAGTATACGATTATGTATGTATACACCTACCCGTATATTACAAGAAAAAATCTTAAATTACAACATTACAAAAAAAGTGTTTTTGTAAAAAATATGTATATGTTAGTCGTATCAAAGATAATTATAATAAAAATATCATTTGTAAACAGCCATTTTATATATTAGGAATAAATATCGAAAATTGATTGATCTTACGTCACCTATCGCGTATGTTTCTTGGAATTATTGCAATGTAAAATTGATTGCTATTTGAAAAATGAAATAATACCTATATCATTTAAATATTGGAACAATATTTACGAATATTTTATACGCACCGTATGGATGTGTTGAGATACGATTCTCGACGTTTTGCTGGAGTCATTTTACAGAGTCATCAGGAGAGTGCCCTATTGCCGTGAGAGTAAGGGACGTATTCGAATGGGCACTCTCTTGATGACGCGAAACGTCGAGAACCGAATCTCAGAATATCCATAATGTTCGTGCAAAGTATTCGTTGCTTCAATACCTAAATATACCTACGTCAAATGACCGTAATGTAAACTTCTAAACTTCTAGTCTACATGTGCTTTTAAATTTCAAAATCGTAATCACAAATGTTTTACATGGCAAAATTAACCTGTCGCAGTTCCCCGGATCTGGGGGAATTGGATGGAAAGAAATGGAAAAAAAATCTGGGTTTGTATCTCGGTGGTTACCTAATTTTTTTTATCGATAAAAATATTATAAAACTATGGTCTAAAATTGCCACACCACAATTGAGTGTGTTTTATTAAAAAAATATATTTAATAATTGTCAATGTATACATACAATATATATATATAAAGCACTGCAACTAAAAATCACCTCATAATTTTACGTACAATCATCGGGATTTGATCGCTGATCATCGGATCCAAAGACTGAAAAATTCATAGGGCATCATAAGTAACCTTTCTATTTGTTTATCTGGTTGGTTGCGTCTTTAATTATTTAATTATTATTTAAGATATCATTCAAGAACAATAATCTTGAACAATAAAAAAAAATAAAGGGTATCGATTCCCTTTAAAAAAGTACCTACTAACCTTAATGTGCTGTTTAACACACCGATAAGTGTAAAAAAACTGGTACTTGCCGGAGAGTTTAGATAGATTTTGTATGTGTATGAAAGAATGTGTATCTCTTTTCATTACTCAGAATTACGAATATTTTTTTACAACCACATAATAAGTTCAGAAGAAGTATGTTAAAGATTTTTTCTCTAGAACGAACGAAGCTTTTAAACAACCGCCATTTAGAAACAAGACTAGTTTCGAGGTATCCTGATCACAAAAAGTCCATTTAAAATTTATAGATTTTGCGTCCTGCGTTTTTCTACACTAAGTGGAATTTGAATTGAATATTTATTACAAACAATTTAGATGATATATTAGGTCCTTACATATGAAATTGGCGTTTAGTATGGGAGGAACATAAAGCCGATTTTTTTTTATTATAATATATTTATTTAATCAAAGTATGCACCATTGCTATCTATGCACTTTTGCCATCTCATAGGTAGTTCATCGATCTCTTTACTAAAAAAACCATTCGGACGAGAATCAATAAAATCTTTGAAGGTGGTTTGGACTGCCCCATCGGAGTTGAATTTTTTCCTTTGCAAGAAGTTATCCAAATTTCGAAAAAAATGGTAATCTGTTGGGGCAAGGTCCGGAGAGTACGGTGGATGTCTTAGACATTCCAATTGAAGCTCCTCTAATTTGGTAGCCGTCTGTTGTGCAGTGTGTGGTCTAGCGTTATCATGAAGCAGCAGTGGCCTAGAGCGATTAACCAGCCTCGGTTGTTTAGCAGCTAGCTTTTCCATCATGGTTTGCAGTTGCTGACAATAGACATCTGCCGTAATCGTCTGGCCAGATTTAAGAAAGCTGTAGTGAACGACACCAGCACTAGTCCACCAAACGCTCACAAGTAACTTTTTGGAGTCAATTTTCGCTTGGGGCATGGTTTGGCTGGTTCGGCAGGGTTCAGCCATTGCGATGAGCGCTTCCGATTATCGTACAAAATCCACTTTTCATCACAGGTAACGATTCGATTTAAAATCCCTTCATTATTGTGCCGGTTGAGTAATGCAACGCAGCAGTCAACGCGCGTTTGTTGATTTGCTTCACTCAATTCGTGAGGTACCCACCTTTCAAGCTTTTTCACCTTACCAATTTGCTTCAAGTGGATTAAAACAGTTTTATCACTAACACCGCAGCCTGCAGCTAACTCGGATGTGGTTTGCGATGGATCCGCTTCCACAATAGCCTTCAATTCTTCATTATCAACTTTGGTCTCCGGCCGTCCACGGGGCTTGTTCTGCAGGTCGAAATTTCCAGAACGAAAACGTTGGAACCAAAAACGCACTGTGTTTTCTTTTGCGGCACCGTCGCCATACACATCATTAATCCTTCGAGCCGTTTCTGCAGCACTGGTGCCACGGTGGAACTCGTACTCGTAAATAACGCGATATTTCAAGTTTTTCATTTTGTAAACTGAGTGACGCAAAGAAAAAAACAATTGAGGAAAAAACAAATGAATTATAATTTTCAAAACACAAATACATGAGTAAATAGCTGTATAAATTTGGATTTGGAATTCCTAACCAAAGAGAAGATATTTGAGATCAAATTTGCCAGTACGGCAAAACGCCAATTTCATATGTAAGGACCTAATATATAGTTAAAAAAATAATTTATTAACTTATTATGTAATGTTAAATGTCAGTCAATATTATTGAGTATTTTCCTTAATACCTATAATTAATGTTTTGCCTGAGTGAAGTATTATTATAATGTTTATTATATTATTAATAATATACAATTTAATGTCACTCCCATTAAAATAACTCTCGTTTGAACACCTATATAATTATTTGAACTTTATAAAATATGGAAACATTATTTAGAACTTATTACGATTTTAAACTCGAATTACTAAATAAAAAGAAAAAGAAGAAGATATTTTATAATACTTGATTTCCTTTTATAATCATTCTTTATCAAAATAAAATGGAAAGATTACGTAGATTATGTATAAGCGTACTCGTGGGCAGCCAATTTTTCGCTATGTTAAATATCAAAAATCGCATAATTCATGCTAAGTACGGTAATAATGCGCGAAAGATAATTTTTCAAAGCTCTGAGCGATTTTCTCAGGTTTTCTTTTAAATTTATAACTTAAAGTAAACAACTTCCTAACGAAGTAGTTCGTCGAGTGTTCCCCAACTCTGCTGAAAAGCACAGAGTGATTTTGATAAATGGCCCCATTGCTATCTATGTAAAACGGTACAACGCACCCGACTCAACCATTACTCAGGGTAGGTACGCCTTTTACCTTTAGTACCCAACTGGAAGTTTTCTTTCGTCTCTGGTCTCTATCATACTCAAACTAAAAAGTTTTATAAACAAATTATTATAATTTCTCTATTGTTCGTATTCTGTTGAATTTAATTAAAACTTTTAAGTTCCGACTTATGTGGTTTTATTTTCCTCTTTTAAATGTTGCTTTCTAAGATAATTATAATATTTTTTTACGTAAAAAAAAGCTATTTTGCAAATGTATTTGATCATTTACATTTTATATTTTTAGCGTTTATACAGTAAACTTTGCGGTTAGTCATAATAAAACTTTAGTGATGGTCTTAGGTTACTTTTATAACATAATTTAATTATGTTATAAAAGCCACAACAACCGTATAACTTATATGAGAAGATGTATGAATGTGGACGTAGCAAAAGTGGCGTGCCAGGATAGAAGAGTGTGGCGTTCAATCCTCTCTGCCTACCCCTGTAGGAAGACGAAGTGATGGTTAGTTAGTTATAAATTTAAAGTATAATTTTAAAGTAAATTTAAAGAATAATGTATAATTTAAATATTCGCCGTTTTAATTCCGACTCAGCCGACAGTGGATTTATTTGCATATTTTATTTTATGTTAATGTGCGTTCGTCATGATGAAGTTACAGTTGTATCGAAACCGGTTGTATTTAATAAATCAAAATGTCATATTTATAGTTTTTTTAATACATAATTTATATTTTTAAGACAAGTTGATTTTTTTAAAAAATAGTGATTAATACAAAGTGTATTCTTGTTAATTATATATTTAATTCGTATTTTAAATCAAGTAGCACTTTTATGAAAATTATATTCTGTTCAAAAAATTACTCAAGTATTACAGTACGAAAACCGAGTACAAGATAAAAAATAAACTGAAATTTTTGAGGGTCAACGAGCACAAACGGGCATGCAAACTCGGTCATCCAGAAAAATCAGCACTGGCTGAGCATTTTCTGGATACCGGCCATCATTTTGCATTCGAACCGAAAATCCTTGGAAAGCCTAAGAGTCACCATGCGCGTCTTATCAAGGAAGCACTAGAAATCTACAAGCATCCGATAAACATTAATAGAGATGATGGTCTCAAATTAAAAACATCTTGGTATCTGGCGCTTCAAAGTCATTCTCGTCGCAGACTTCGCAGAGATAGTGATCAGACAACAGATGAATCATACATACAACACAATACAAACACATCATGACTTCGGCACGGTATTGCAAGCCGATACTTAACCACAACACCAACATTCAAGACAACACATCAGCCCTGATGATGGACCCTGCAATGGGATCCGAAACGTCGGCCCGAAAGGTCGTAACAACACGGCATAATACCCCAGTAAACACAAACTTGCCGTGAAAACCTAAGAACATTGAAATTTTTGATGATTTTTAATGAAATTATGACTGAGCATTTTTTTTTAAAGAAGCTGTAGTCTTAGTTGTTGACTACATTTTTTTACGGAATAGGGAACAGTAAGAAATAACTAGATTATTAAAAAAAATCTTTGAAATTTTATATATATATATACACAAATAATAAACTTCTTTAGTGTTTGCCCCTAGGTAAACATCTCTTTTTAAATCAGAATAAAAATGATATCCATAGAATCGGCAATTCATTTGTAAAAAAATAACAAAGAGAATTATCAAAGATATAATATAATATTTATTATAAAAGTCTTTACGTAACTTGAATAAAATTGGAGAAAACTTATTGTATTCCTGGTTTGTAATATGAATTGATGATATGATCCTCCTATTGAAATTAAATGCTGAGCATGCTCGTGCATGAAAATCCCCATGAAAAAGATTTTCTGCAGTCATGATCTAAGCCCCGGATTAGGAGCGCAAACGTTCAAATGCTGTGTGTTATTTTACGGATGATGCGGGTTTGCAGAAGAACGCTTGAAAAAATCTCGATAGAGTGTGTCGGTGACGGTCGACGGACAATCGATGAATGACGGTGTTTGTATGAATTAATAAAAATAGTATTTAAAAACTCGAACATGTAATGAGACAATATTACCTACATGAATTTTTCACAAATATATAAATGTTTAATTCTATTTAATATATAAAACTATGACAAATATATAAAATTTATATTATCCATCCAAAGAAGAATTAGTTATGTATATCGAAAAAATCAGCTATCAATTTGAATCGTACAAAAACAGCCTAATTCTATTTACTAACTTTATCTAATAGAAGAATAATCGCTCACTAATGATACTTATATAAAATTTTAAAAGGTTACCTTCAAAAAGAATGTTTTAATGTAATTAAAAATTTGATTATAGATACAACAATCAAAACAACCTACATGTGCAATTTGTACGCTCTAGTCGTATTGTAGTGGGGGTGCGACAATACGGTTTTTATGTTGCACGCGCAGAGGATGCGTGTACCAACTGCATGTTGATTTAAATAAATATTTAATGAAAATAATTATCGATATACCACCATTCATAAAAATTATGACCATTTCAAATTCAGATATTAAAATATTGATAATGAACAGTTTGAAACTATCGAAATCCTAAAAAACTTAAATTCAAAGAAAAAACTCATAAACAACATCCAAGTCTCCAATTCTCGACATTTTACCGTAAAAGTCCATAAACATTCTCTCCATTGCTCTGCGGTCCGCTGTTCCAATCGATTATAATGATAAAATTTCTGAGTGGGACTGGTTCACTCGAAACTATATTTGTAATAAATTTAGCTCAATGTGTGCAACTAATTTCAATTTAGTGTAAATCAAAGTAAAATTTCATAATCCATAAAAGTATCCAATTATGTACCTTGAGATGCATAGAAATTGAGGCCCTGAAAAAGGGAAAAATCATGGCTGAAGTCAAAGTTTGGAAAGTCTACCCCGATGATTCGACGGATATCATCTACTTTTATCAAAATCGACTTATTTAATATCAACATTCAAATAAATCTATGAACTATTCAATATCGTCAAAAAATCTATTCACTCTGCAACATACTTACGTTACGGCTTTGTTTCCCATACCCCTAAACTCCACCACCTACCCCTTTTTCCTTCCATCTGTACTCACATTTGCTTTATTATATATTTTTGTTCATCTTGCTTCATTGTGCCTTTGTCTCTATAATTGGTTTATTTATTCATTATTTCGCAACTTTATTACTTCTTATCAAGAGACTGTTAAAAACAAAAAGAATTACACGTAATCGAGGATTTACCAGCACTTTGGATGTTTTAGAAATTTCTAAAAAGGTTTAGAAGCCAGTCGATCATACTCGAAAGTTTGCGATTTTACATTCTCTATTTAAAGCGCGACATACACACAACAGTTTTATTGTGACAGTTCGACGATCCCACAGAAGCGACAAGCGGCAGGCCAGCGAAATACGCATTTATTAGTTAATAAGTACGATCACAAACATTTGAATATTCTTAAAAGATTAGTATAAAGTGTTTCACAGATGAGAGATTCCAAAGAATGGTGCTCCAATTAAGTTCAGTGACTTTGGTGAATAATTAAAAAATAAAAAATTTTCGTCCCTCATTTCCCACCTCCACGATTCTTATTAGATTATAATCATTATTTTTATTTTTATTAAAAAAAATAGGGTAATAGGTACATGGTACTCTAATAATATTTACTGTTGTGATTCATAGTAAAAAAAATATACTGTAATAAGTTTAGTGATGATAACCAACATGAAACTTTATTTAAAAAGGAAGAATTTAGTATAATAAAAATTGAACTAATAAAAACATAGTTTTCATTATAAATCATTTATATGCGAGTTATCGGTTTCTCAATTTTGTTTGTTCACAATTTAATATGCTGGAGGAACTCAAAAAATAAACTCAATTAAACGCCTCAAAATTTTCACGCCACTCGCTTTTTTTTGCCGACACATTTTTGTATCAATGTCTTTTTACGTTTAACCGATAGGTAATATATAGTAGACGTCCATTCTGAAGTCATACATTTATAATTTTTTCACATTTTTTAAATCACAATAAATAAAATCATTTTACAGAATAACAACCATCTTCTGTTTTGTAGCAATTTTAAATACAGAGATAAATTCTAAAGTGTTCTTGATTTAAATAATTTTAGAATAGTACCAGAAAGAGGGTATACATACCTATTAATACCCATACTTGTCATGCCTGTGTATATGTGTGACTCCAATTGTATATAAGAATGCATTGTCATCGATATTAAGTCAGCGTGAAAAATTTCACCTGGATGACAGGAAGTGTATAAATTTTCACATCTAACATTTGAACATATTTTTTTCTATAACAAGTAAATATAAAGGATTTTAAATAAAGTTGAAAATTATTTTTAATATTTCAGAATTATAAGGTACCTTTTAAACGTAGCTCAATGTTACAGAGAAGAACCACATTGTGATAATAACCAGACTTACTGCAGTCGCCGGAGAGTAGTACTATTATCAGAGTACCCTCCATTAATTCGCGTGATTGATTATTTCGGTCCCGGTACGTAGCAGAATACTGAGAGCCTAGCATCTGGATACGCCGAACACCAGCCACACGAAAACAATTTGGGATTATTAATCTGAACGTTCGGTCCACTGAACTTCCGTATTTCCGTCTTCTTCCAATTGGGAATTACTATTAAATTTAACATTCCTTTTCATTCACCCTTATCGTGATAAAATATTTTATTCGAATCGCAATGTAAAAAGGCGGGGAATGTATGATTTCTTTTTCACCGCACATTACAAAGAAATTGCAAACGACAAATCTTTTTTCGAAAAAAAAAACAGGGTTGTTAACAAGCCTTGAAAGTGTTTTCTCTAACCGGAAAAGTATTCTCCCAGCTGAGCTATATCAAGTTTGTTAATCTGTAAAAGATAGTACTTAGTACTTTTTCTATGCCCATACTACCTACCTTCCTAGGATGTAAATAATCTAGTCCACAAGAAAATCCTTAAGCAACCATGACCATGCATATATTGAAAATACTTTTTTTATATTTCTTCATATATATTTATATTAGGTCACGGTCCTTGTAATTTAATTGATAAAAGGGTAGTGACCATCTTTACTTAGAAAAAACAAGAAATTTTGATAATAGGGTCATCGAATATTTGTGATTTTTAACAATAATAATTATTTGAAATTTTCGAACCAGCTTATAGAATGTAATCACTCTTTTGATTTAAATACCAGTTTCAAATTTTTTTACAGCAGTACTAGGAGTTTTTATTTTGGATAAACTAGAAATATAAGAAATTAGGAAAAGTAAACTGCCCTCTTTTAATTTTTTTCCATTATAATTATTTTTTACCTATGCAGCTAATTTTTAACCGCGTCCCCTCTAACCCCTGCCATAAATAATCTATCTATTCTTTAGCATTACTTTTAGTACATTCATTGTCCTAAAGAAGGGAGCATCGCTGCCGAAACATGTTGAATTATTACAACAAAATTTGTGCGTATTTTACATTTAAATTAAAAGTAAAACAAACCAGTTTCCACAAAATTATCAACATCTCAAAATCAATAGAAAATTTTCTAAAATTGTATCAAGTTTTCAATAAATATGCTCAAATATTCACCTTGCTTATTACAAAGTCTATGTAACCTAAAAAATGGTGATGAGATGGTTTTTTTTTTACAATTTCGTAATAGAAAATAATTTCCTAAAAGTGTTTTTCGCATCCTACGGTTAAAACCCTTTAAACGCCATGAGCGCGTTTACGCTCCAAACCATGTGCAATCTATCTGCTGTTTGTTTTAACCTTATTGTGCTGTCTGTCTGACTGTCTGACTGAAACATGTCACTAACCTGTGTAGTAATAATTTGTATAAAACCTCTGGCGTTTAAAAGGTTAAAACTGTACAACGGCCGAGTGTAAGTACACAGGCCGCAATATTTTTTTCCGGCAGTTGTCAGTATTTTAGCAGAGAAATCGTACATTAGTCATTTGGGAATATTGAAAGCGTACTTTCCATTAGCGATATATTCACGAGCCCGCAGAAAACAATAAAACTTGCCGCGCCGGGCGGGTCCCTCCAAGCGCGTAAATCTCGCACTTTGATATGGACGGTCAAAGTTTCCCTTCCCTGGAGGTGTGGCCACCACCCCTCCCCCCACGGAGGCCCAGGCGGCCTACAATGGACAAAACGATATGAAACGTATTTGGATTTTATTGACGAAATTATATTAATAAATTCCCATTTTGTCGTGTTTGTCAACAGGTTCAAGAGGCGAGCGTAATTCACAACTTTATTTTATTTCGAAATGCTAAATACGTATATCGCGAAGTAATTGTTAATAGGGTTGTTTTTGGTTTTGAAGAATTCAATTCGTTATTTTTTAAATATTTATTTATTTATTTCCGCGGAAATGTAACAGACGCAAGTTAATGATATATATGAATAACAATATTAATAATCAGAATCAAACACATTAATTCGTGTCCTAACATATTTCACATAGAAACATATTGGGTATAAAAGTATAAGCAATAAGAAGAACAAAAAAAAATAAAAGACAAGAACAGTGGCAATAGTGGTAAAAGTTAATATAGAGAAACAGTTATAAATAATAATATAATGAAACGAATATAATTAAGCAGTAAAGTAATAATATAGTAAAAATATGTAAAAATATGTGAAAATATGAGGCAATAAAACAATAATAAACAATGTGAAACTTCATTCATATCTTGCGTCGCGGAGCATTTTATACATGTATTTGGATACAAATTAAATATTATAATATTGTATGTATAATAATTAATACACTTGTATAATTTTACATCACACCGTCACGAGGTCGAGTGGTGGGAGAAACACGTAACACTTGAAATAAAAATAAATTAGATATATTTAATCACAAACAGTCGCTGAACACAAATATAATTTTAATTGTCACTATCGAGAAGCTTTCACTTGTGTCTGAGTCATTTTATTAATGTAAATATAAGGGATACATTTTAAATCATAAAGATAAGGTTAATTCATTAAAAAATTCGGGTATTTATAAATTAATTTGTAATGATAGTGATTATTTTTATATAGGAAAAACGTGTAGAAATTTTGATGTTATAATTAAATAATACTTGAGGTATTAAAATAAGCAATAATTATTCTAATCATATTTTGGCTATGGATCATTATTTTGATTAATAAGTGTTTACAAATTTTACATATAAAATATACAAAATTACAGTTTGATAAATTAGAAATTTTGGAAATGAGAAAAAGTATTAATAGTAAGTTGAATATAATAAATAACCAGGTCCTTTTTACAAATAGTTATCTTTTAAATTTGTTTTCATGTTACTACTTAATATTTATTCATTTCCCATATATTTTTTTAATATTTTGATTGTCTATGTATACTTCGATTTTTGACTTTAAATTTTTTAGTATACATTATATCCTGACGAAAAGATCATTGGCCCTGAAACATGTTTATATTTTCAATATATAAGTGGTGAAAACAAAGTATATTTCTTTTAATTATATTATTATTGTCACGACAAAATCATTTTTCTCTTTTTGAAGAAGTTAACATTTTTTTTATTAGAAATTAATAAACAAATGTAGCATGTATCTTAGAAACATTAACGCAGAATTTGTATATTATATTTAATCATGATGAGTAAGCATTTATATCACAGCGCTATTTTCTCTAAAATCACAAAAATTCTAATAATTTATTAGCCTTTGAATTAAGGATTACGCTATTTGAAGCTCAAAATATCGTTAATGATGTCCTCTAACCGCAGGCTACATTTGGACTTCTGCCTCTGGAACTCCCCGTATAATACTTATTCTAAATATTTTGTTAAATATTAGGTCCTTACATATGAAATTGGCGTTTAGTATGGGAGGAACATAAAGCCGATTTTTTTTTATTATAATATATTTATTTAATCAAAGTATGTACCATTGCTATCTATGCACTTTTGCCATCTCATGGGTAGTTCATCGATCCCTTTGCTAAAAAAACCATTCGGACGGGAATCAATAAAATCTTCGAAGGCGGTTTGGACTGCCCCATCGGAGTAGAATTTTTTCCTTTGCAAGAAGTTATCCAAATTTCTAAAAAAATGGTAATCTGTTGGGGCAAGGTCCGGAGAGTATGGTGGATGTCTTAGACATTCCAATTGAAGCTCCTCTAATTTGGTAGCCGTCTGTTGTGCAGTGTGTGGTCTAGCGTTATCATGAAGCAGCAGTGGCCTAGAGCGATTAACCAGCCTCGGTTGTTTAGCAGCTAGCTTTTCCATCATGGTTTGCAGTTGCTGACAATAGACATCTGCCGTAATCGTCTGGCCAGATTTAAGAAAGCTGTAGTGAACGACACCAGCACTAGTCCACCAAACGCTCACAAGTAACTTTTTTGGAGTCAATTTTCGCTTGGGGCATGGTTTGGCTGGTTCGGCAGGGTTCAGCCATTGCGATGAGCGCTTCCGATTATCGTACAGGATCCACTTTTCATCACAGGTAATGATTCGATTTAAAATCCCTTCATTATTGTGCCGGTTGAGTAATGCAACGCAGCAGTCAACGCGCGTTTGTTGATTTGCTTCACTCAATTCGTGAGGTACCCACCTTTCAAGCTTTTTCACCTTACCAATTTGCTTCAAGTGGATTAAAACAGTTTTATCACTAACACCGCAGCCTGCAGCTAACTCGGATGTGGTTTGCGATGGATCCGCTTCCACAATAGCCTTCAATTCTTCATTATCAACTTTGGTCTCCGGCCGTCCACGGGGCTTGTTCTGCAGGTCGAAATTTCCAGAACGAAAACGTTGGAACCAAAAACGCACTGTGTTTTCTTTTGCGGCACCGTCGCCATACAGATCATTAATTCTTCGAGCCGTTTCTGCAGCACTGGTGCTACGGTGGAACTCGTACTCGTAAATAACGCGATATTTCAAGTTTTTCATTTTGTAAACTGAGTGACGCAAAGAAAAAAACAATTGAGGAAAAAACAAATGAATTATAATTTTCAAAACACAAATACATGAGTAAATAGCTGTATAAATTTGGATTTGGAATTCCTAACCAAAGAGAAGATATTTGAGACCAAATTTGCCAGTACGGCAAAACGCCAATTTCATATGAAAGGACCTAATATTACGCTTCATAATATAATCGTACTTTTCTCTATCTTCTGTTGCTTTTTGTTGCTGCAGAATCACGCTTTTTCTGTTACGATTCACGAATTTTTGTAAAACTTATCTTCTGTAAATGGACCAACATCTTTACAGTTTTCAATTTTATCCGGTTTCATAGGGTCGTTATAGGTATTTTGTTAAAACAACAATTCCAGCAATGAATTACAGATATTTAGCCCCGGGGCGAGGATCGGGGTTCCAGAAGCCACCCCTCGCCAGCCGCGGGGCTGACGACCGCGACAGCTGCCTCCGATTCCTTCCTTATCTGGACAGCAGCCTCTTTGTCAAGTTCGTACCTGTTGTGTTTGCTGAATGGATGGAATAGCGCACCTTGGCAGGAATAGAAACGCGTTTTTCCTTATCCTGTACCCCCTGAAAGACGCGGACTAATGTTTTCAGATTGCGATAAAAACATATAAATTCACAACAATTAGGAAAGAAAATTTCGTACCTAGTCTGAGACTATCACGGGCTAAAAATTTTCATTTGTGAGTTAATATTGAAAGTATTATTTACTACTTGACTGAAAAATTTTACATCTCTAAACAAACAGTACAAAACTTGAAGACGGAATATACAGTTGATTTTTCACTGTTCATAATTTTCAAGGCAATGCTTTTTTTAGTAAGTATAGGCTCAAAATTTAATAAATATCTATTTGAAATGTTGCAGTCTATTATAGCGAAAAAATTTGATCACAGATCAAATGCAAAATGAATTTTAATGTCGTTAGTAAATCCTACTAAGAGAAAATCTTTGGGTTTCTGTAATTTGGAGAAAAATATAAATATTTAAAAGAATAATATTATATTTATTATTTTCAAGGCTCTCTAAAAGAAATTTTATTTTCTGACTTGTTTCTTCTGGGGTATTGTGCCGTGTTTTTACGAGCTTTCTGGCCGACGCACGTTATATTATAGTGCCCATCATCAGGTATGATGTGTTGCTGTGAGTGTTGTTGTTGTGGTTAATTATTGCAAGTCAATACTTGACCACATATATTAGAATATAAAAATATATATCAGAATTATTAGAATATTACCACATACATTAGAAAACAAAAAAATTAAAGTCTTGTTACTTATTTCACCAAGTGTTTTCTCTACTTCTAATCTAATGTTTTTGCATACAGACCCTTTTTATAGGAACGCCTTCAAACGTGATGATTTACTACACACATACTTTGATTTATTTCTGCGAATTAAAATTTTAAATTCAATCATCTCAAAATGACATTTTTTGACATTTCATCATAGTCTAGGGGTGCGATTTATACATGGATTTATATTTATAGGTGTGTGATGGAATTGAGTGATTTTGTCTTGTTTGTAAATTAATATTGAAAATAAACATACGAATATATTATAATTTTTATGATGACTACTATAAGAGTACGCTTTATTTTCCTGGTTCACTTCTCTATAAAAAGGTCTTCTAGAGCACTTCTAAAGCACTTTTTGACATGTCAGCGCTGTAATACTAACCTTATTAAAAACGAAGAGGAAATGAAAAATTTTAAAAGCAGAAATAATTTGAGAATCTCAGTGTACGACACCGTATTACAGCATTATATAGGTTTGTAAAAAAATATTTTTAATTGAAATTCTGTCCTCATCTTCACTAGCTTAAGAATTCAGTGTAGTAAATCATTTACATACAGCGACATAATATATTATCTTTTAATAACAGCGCCCGGAGCAATATACAATTTTCGTAAAACCATTGTAAAATGTTAACACTTAGAAGAATTGCTATTACCTATTTAAATATCACTCGGAAAACTACCATCGTAACTTTTGATTGGTGAGTCGTGAATTCATGGTGATAAAATATTCTGTTGCATGATGCGCGCGCATTGCGTTGCCTTAAAAATGTATAACTTCAAAAAACATTAGAAATTATGATTTCTCTCATCGTAAAATTGGTCAAAATATCGGCCGACTTCGATATACAAACTGTTCATAATTCAAATAAATTTTAAACTATACTTAACATCGATTAAAATATTATTTGTGTAACAAACAACACCAAAATAACAATAAAAAGAAAGGCTTAACGATGACTCAAGCCAAAAGTTCAAATATGCCCGTTGGGATTTTCCAATTCCAAAACGACAACCCTGTCTCAACGAAAACCTTTTAAATATAACTTATTGTGTATCGCAAATCAAACACTAATTTCGCTTTTCCCTCCTGTTCTATTAGTTCTTGGTGTTCCGCGTCAGCCTTACAAATTGGCCAAGTTTTAAATAAATAACGTTTGTTTTTATTCTCCGCCCCCTTTATCATGTCTCTGCTAACTCTCAGGAGATGGGAAGACAAACTTTCTTTGAACTCTTTCAACCCTACTTACAAAATCCTTTTTGAAACTACCTCATCCCTTTCTTTAACTCCTGTTCAGAGTGAAAACAGTTGCTCGACAGACTTATAATTTTCCTCAGTTAATTTTTCACACGAACTAACTAATCAATTTGACAAAACTGAGGCGCTAATATCTGTTTCCACTAATAGTGATTTTATTCCTAAGTAACTAAATTAAGTGTACAAAATCTGATCCGCCGTAAAAATAAATAAATTACAATAAGAATTTTACATATAAAATAATTATATTTATTTATTAATTATTTTTTGTGTACATATTAACACGATGCGATGCGATGGCGGGTTTATTGAGAGTAGGAAATTTCCTCTAACCAAACGCACAATTTAGTAATACAATTGAACCACATTTCTAGTATGCAATATTATAGTGACAAAAGTAGATTCATGATCACGAGACGATTAAGAGATGGATATTGAAATAGAAAATTTGAACCAGGTTTTGGGAAAGGAAAAATTGCATTAGCCTGCTTTTGAAAAGAGTAATGTTATATTATATTATATCTGCTGATAATTTTCCCTAAAATAAAATAAATAAATAAATATGATGATGTGATATTTGTGCATAGTTAATTCCACAACCTAGCCGTCTGCATTTTAAATGAAGAGATGTGATGAATTCAGTTTTATAAATGGAGATGGATAGTGAAGTACTGCCTGAAGCTGATCGGAGTGTAAGGCGATGATTAGATAAAAAGTTGAATGTAGATTTCTGGTTTCTATAATAATGTGAAGCAGAAGAAAAAGAGTATTATTAAATATACATTAATGTGATTTCAAAAGTTCTAAAATAATTAACACCTGTTAAAAATGATGTTACGTACTTTTACATGTCGATTCCTAAAGAATAAATATTTTTTTGTTTATAAAAAAAATACATGAAAAAGGAAAAAAGAAAATAAAACATAAAGTTTTTATAAAATAAGTTACGGATGTTTTTATATAAAGTTACGGGGATAGACAGTCAGACAGACTGATGGACAGACGGACAGACAACGAAATAATTATAATTAGGGAGACAAATGAAAACACTAGACGTTTATTTTGTTTAATTTATTACCAAAGAAAATCCTGGACATGAAAATTTTTAGTACTGTTCTTAATTTTGTAGTTACCAAATAATGTCTTCCAAATATTTTTCACACTTACTTTTAAACTCTTCCTTAATTCGGACTAATTAACGCTATTTCTAGTCCTTATATCACTTCTGAAAACACTGTTAGATATTCGCCCGTAAAAATAATTCGCCCTGGTCTCCTCTTTGTTCTTCACTTTTTACTTGCATTAGTTTAAGTTACTAATATTATATTCACAATGGTTCACTGTTTCACACTCGGAGATGTCACCTTGTTAATTTTCACAAACTGAATTCTGAGCCCGCGTCACCTGCCTCTATTATGCTAAAATTCTCCTGGAAGATTATTTTGAGAGCTAACGAGAAACATTCCGAATATTCCAGATTATTCTTCGTACGGATTTATTCGGATTGTTCCAGAGAGATAACGTGGTCACTGTTGAATGATTCCGGATTGCGTGGTAATTAGTCCGTCATCACGGTTGACTGCATACGATTGCATGTTGCCGCAGTCTATTTTTAACGCTTTGGTAGGTACTTAGTACCTCATAATAATATAAAGTGGATGTCGTGTGGCTCCTTTCTGCATCGGTAGAAATGGTGTGTTCCTGACCTCTGTTATTCGATGTTTATTCGTTATGTTGTTGCTTCGGGAATTACGAGGGTTGTAATTTTTCTCGATTCTTATCTTCTCCTGAGCTTTTAATATATTCACCTCATTGTTATTAGATACGCATAAAATTCATCACAGCATATCAATATAACAGGGTTGTTTTCTCACCTCCGATCAAACTACCAATAAACCCATCGTTCATAATCTTTTTTGATTTTTCTGATATATTTTTTGTTGATAATCTATTATCATTAAAATTCTAGCGAGGAAAAAAGTGCACATTCGAAGGAAAGATGTCGAAGACTAATGTTTCTAAATCATATCAATTTTGAAAGCAAGCCACCTTAAAACATCATTAACGCGATTGTTTAGCAATGCGAGTGAAATTAAATACTTTTTTCTACAGCTTCTCTTGCATTTTTTATCACACTTTAATTTATTTATTTATTTTATTTCTACGGATTATACTTATTACAATAAAATAAGAAACATATATATCGAGATAACAGTATACATTACAAAGGTGAATAATATCTACTTACATAATCGTTTAAAAATGAATACGTATACATACATACATACATATGAAATTTATAACACAATATCTATCTGTACAAGTACATAAATTACAAATTATAAAGAACAAAGACATGTATTCATATATGTATTAACAAAGTTTAATCAAATAAATTAAAGGTAAAGTGTTCCTTAAGGAGATTTCGGTAACGACTTAAGTTAATGTTGAGAATATCTGCAATTTGTGCGTACTCGTTTCCTAGGATGGAAAGTCTGTTGATCGTGGAGTATTTTTGGTGAGATGTGTTGCTTTTGTTGCAGTGAAAGAATGCTTGTGAACCGGTATTTCCGGCCGGTATGTGAAAAAATATGGATGATAAGCGTTCCGGAGAATCCAAGTTATAAGAATAAATTATTTTGTATAGATATATGAGATCAGCAATAATGTGTCTGGCTAAGTTTAATTAGACCTGAGTGAATATGAAATTGATGTTTTTGATTTAAATTAATTAATTAATTTGATAGATGTGGTAGACTATCATGGGTGGAATTGGTGAATGTTACACTATGTAAAGTGATTATTTAAACCAACCATACGCTGGTATTGGGTCCTATAAACACCAAAAAGAACTTTCTTACCCACTTTCACACATAAAAAATAGCTTCGTCTCTATAAAACATCTATAATATATCTTGAATGATGTCCCCCTGGCGTTGAAATCCAGTATTGTGTTCATGAAAAATTTCAAAATATTCCAAACTTTAATTTTGATGTTTTAAACATAAAATTATTAGGTACAGTAGCACGGCCAAATATCTCTCGTCTACTCGACTTAAAAAATAAAATAAATTCTACTGAATGCATAATCTTAAAAAAATATATCATACTAAAAAGACTGATGGAAGAGCAAAACAATTTGTTCATCTTTATTGTGCATCGGAGACCATCGCTTGCATCTCAGCGCATTACTCAAAGAGACTTAGAAGGTATGACATAAATATTACCCGTTCAACTACATGAGCTTAGATTTTGTTTGGAGAGACGTTCTGAGCTCAGATGGAGCTCCATACAGAATTTATTGCATCATCCATTCACGTCTAAGCTATCATCCTTAAGCTTTTAAACTATATTTTCAAATGAAGAGAATATTAAACAGTTTATTATCAATTAATAATGACTGTCCCGTTCATTCTCCTTAATAAATGTTAATATTCCAGTTGGCTGTTTGAGATATGCACTACTTATTAAAAGTAATGCAGTAAATGCAGTAGTAGCTTGTTGGTCTTGTGGTTAGGACACTCGCCTCGTGATCTAATGGTCGCGGGTTCGAATCTCAGCCCAGACTAGGAAGTTAGTCCTATTTTCATAGCACAAGCGTTTAGCTTAGTTTGAAAATAGTAAGAATATTGATGTGACACGTATTCCGTGTTCGCATCTCTATTTATTCTTTTAAAAATAAAAAATAAAAAAAATAAAATATCATTAATATGCATCCTGTTTTAAGTAAAAATACTTGCTTGGAAAAAATAATGATTAAAACACTTATTAAACTTTTTAAACTTTTTGATGGCCAAATGAAAAAATGGCGAATATAATTCGGCTTCAGTAGGAAAATATTAAATTCAGTACGAGTGTCTTACAGATTCAATAAAAAAAATTGATACGCGCAAACAAGTAAAAAAAATAAAGTGTATTCCTCACATTTATAACCACAGTTATAACCAAAGAATTCTTTGAAATTTCTTATTCCTAATTGATTTAATCACTTCTATAGATTTGCCGAAACACTGAATATCAAGAAATATTACAAATAAAATTAATTAGAATTAATCAATTTCAAAATTTATGACGTTACGGATGTCATCAAATGTTTGAAATAATCTCACTTTGCCTTTGTTGAACCATTATTTTTACTATTGTAAAGCCTATTTCAACTTCTTCTTCTTCTTCTTCTCGTGTCCTGTCCGTTTACCGGACGTTGGCTATCATGTTGGCTATGCGGACTTTGCTTACTGCGGCCCGGAACAGCTCCACAGTAGACTGGCCAAACCACTGTCTCAAGTTTTTCAGCCATGAAGTCCTCCTTCTTCCAGGGCCCCGACTTCCGGCAATCCTTGCATTGTGAGATGCAAGATCTCGTATTTCTCTGGATGTCTCATCGCATGTCCTAGATATTGAAGTTTTCTGATTTTTATTGTTTTAATAACTTATTTTTCTTTATTTATCCGAGCCATAACATCTTCATTTGTAACTCTGTTCATCCAGCTTATTTTGAGAATTCTTCTGTAGATTCACATCTCGAATGCCTCAAGTCGCCTTATCAGTTCTTTGGTAAGCGTCCATGCTTCCATTCCATAGAATAATACTGAAAACACGTAGCATCTGACCATTCGAATTCGTAATCCTAGGTTGAGATCATGACTGCAGAACATCTTTTTCATGCGGATAAAGGTTGCACGAGCTTGCTCTATGCGGCATTAGATTTCAACCGAAGGATCCCATCTTTCATTTAAGTTGCAGGCCAAGAATACAATGATTTGTACCTTCTCTAGTTTCATTCCAGCTATATAAAGGTTGTCATTCAAGTTAACTGCGTTATTTATGCTTATAAGCATGTATTTTGTTTTGTTTGTATTAATTCTAACCCAATTTTCTCACATATCTTCACTACTTGATTCAGCAAAAATTGCAGATCCTCAATGTTACTTGTTGGAAGTACCGTATCATCTGCATAACGCAGGTTGTTCAGGATCTTCCAATTTATAACAAGTCCTTGAGTAGATTCTTGCAGAGCTTCATTGAATATTTCTTCTGAATATAAGTTGAACAGCATGGGTGAAAGAATACATCCCTGTCGCACGCCTCTCTTTATTTCTATTTCGTCTGTTAGACATTGTTTTCCTATTTCCTATTTCAACATACTTTATTTATTTAATTTAAATCGATACAACAATTCATGTACAAATTATTAACCATGCCTGCCTCGCAGGAAAAATCATAATACAAAATTAAAATCTAGTAAGTATATAAATTTAAAACAAAATACGTAGGTAAAGTTAAAAATGATTAGTGTAAAGTAAAATTCATATAATTTATATTATATCTCTTGATCTGCATTGCTGTGTATTAAAATATATACAGTGGTCTAACTAAATACAAACAGTTTTGATAGAAAATGACGAATATATATATATATATATATATTTATATATAATCTTCTAAATTATTATATTAGAATTATAATATCAGTTAGATAATAGCTATCGTGTATATATGCAGTCTGCGCATGTAAAAATGTCATTTCGATTCAAAAAATTTCACAACAACCAAAATTATCGTCGTATGTCAAGGCAACATTTTCAGAAAACAAATTTTTAAGTAAAATTACATTGTAATATGACTCGGCATATAAAATCTTACATACTATTTATTTTACATAGAAATTGACATTTATTTATATTTATTACATAATAAAATAATGTATTTAACCCTACACATGTAATTCAAAATAATTTAATGGTTTAAACTCATATATTGCGTTTTTTATTCCAACATAACCTCCTACTCAATAAAATGTATTTATTTATTAACCAAAATAGAGAACGATTTCATCAGTATCTTTCGATTACAAGTACTTATATAAATATATACTTAATATTTTTTCATTTTCTGGAAAAATAAATAACTTTATATATTTAAAAAAACAATCTAAGAATTGAAATCTAAAATCGAAAAAGTTTTGAAAGACATTGACGTAGACTTTTCTATTACTTTTGAAAAATATAGCTTTCGAGTAATTTGACAATGAAAAGAAAATGCTTAGTACCGAAAATACAACGAACAAAAAATACATTGAGAGCGGAATTATTTTATACAATTATCTTCAAGTGTGTGTTTTATGAACGTTACTTGGTGGAGAACTGTCTAAAGCTAATATCTTTCGAACATGGATATACGAAAGAGTATATGATTTTCCTACGACGTTCTAAACTTAATAGAGTTTCTTCAGTCAAGATTATAATAATAATATACCTCGAAAGTCAAGTATCACGGGGACCTATCTGCTAAAATACACGTTTTCAATTAAATTAAGAAAATTACTTTAACATTAGGGTGACCTACTGACGAAGGGGTATAAAACTCACCCTACAAAAGGGAACGGGTACGACTCTACTGACTTGTATTCTCTCCTCGACCACGGTACTTAGGGTATTCTCCAGGGTTTAGTGACTTAAAAGTTTAGTGACTTAAAATAATGTATACTTATTTATGCATTTTTATCGATTGTTACGCGGTGTGACCAATAATAGGGAAATTATGTGGAGCACTGGTTTGTATATTTATGATAATTACCTACGACAGCATCAACATAGTTTATTTCACATCCCAATATACAGGACCAACCTGTCGATGGTATTGGAAGAGCTACCGCAATGCTGAACTGTATCACACTTTGGATGTTGATCCGTTTAATACCTCCGAAGCAAGATTATTCTACAACTTTGATAAGAGTTCTTATATAGGCTTATATATTCTTGATTCTTATGCTATAAGAGTATAAAGAGAGTATATAAAAAAAATTAATTAAATGTAATTAATTAAGAGAGAGCGAATTAAATGTAAAAATGTGTACGTATTTAGTTTAAGTTTGTCTTGCATATGTTTATTAAACGAATTTATATTAATTAAATAATTTCAATTGAATTGAATTGAAACTGTGTAACCTTGTTTTCCCAACATGTTATTGCAAGATTGTAATCTTGCTCTCTTGTTCCTCGCTTACTAGTTTTCTTGCTATCCTTATATCATACTTACATACATCGCGAGCTTTAACAGAACACGGAAGAAATCATATGGTAGAGGCGGACTTCATCAATTTTTTTAAAATTAGTGACCACACACCACAACATCGTATTGCATCAATAGCACACTATCGATCCCAGCGTAGGAAGCAACATATATCTCCACGCAGTGTATAGCACTTACTACCTTGACTATCATGGGGCGATAGGGCACGCTCTTGATGACTCTGTGATATGCCTTCAGCGAATCGTGAATCGAATCTCAACACATTCATACGGTCCGTATAAAATATTCGCTGTTTCAATTCCTAAATAATTCAAATATTTTAAAGCACCTTAAGAAAAATATCAAAAACCTTGTAAACTAAAGCCTTACAATAAATTCACACAAAATAACATTGGAAGAGCTGGGATGCCAGAGGCGAGACCCCGTCGTATATTTATACAGTTTATGCATTTGTAAATAGTCATTCATTGGTAAATAACACTACATTCAAATTAGTAACTTAACGTTTGTAAAATTTTGTGATTTATAATTTGTGATTATCTTACCACCCCAGCGAGCGGGTGATGACAAGCCGACATTACCGGCGCTTGGATATTTATAAGAATACCGATAAAAAATGGCCAAACAACCTTTCCGTGGAATCTGTCCCACGCGAGGAAAGCAGGTAGTGTCATCATCACCCCAGTTTACCGCTGGGGGAGGTCACAAAACATCCCTGAATAAGTAAACACCGCCACATCACTATAAAACGGGTGCTCTCAGAGAGACTAAATTATGCAGCGTCCTCCCATATCGTGTCCCTTTCAATACCCGCCATTGTGGCTGCGAGGCGACAAATACAAATATCAAAATGATCTTACGCCACTTTTTCGCTTTCCGTTTCAATTCCGGTTCGGTCTTATACTGTGGCTACAACAAAAAAATGAAGGTGGTGCTGGACACGGCGGCGTTTATTCGTGGAAATGTCAATCAGATGTGGGTTATAAAAGCAAAGGCAGTTATATAAAAAAAAAAATAGTGCAGTCATCTAGGATTACTAACTATTATTAACTAACTAACTAACCATCACGCCGTTTCACCGCAGGGGTAGGCAGAGAGGATCGAACGCCACACTCTTCTATCCTGGCACACCACTTTTGCTTCGGCCACATTCATACATCTTCTCATACAAGTTCTGCGGTTGTTGTGTTGTTGTTTTTTGGATGCTTCTATCTTTGCTTTTATACCCCACATATTGAATATACCAGCCGTACACCCTTGAAAAATCACAGTGCATTATAATTGCAGGATTTTGAACGGAGCTATCCTCAAATACTTGTAGTATCTGATTGTGCCAGGTCTTTCGCGGACGCCCTCTATTCCTGTTGCCTTCAACACTCGCCTCATATATTTTCTTAACCATCCTTTCCTCGTTCATACGTTCCACATGACCAAACTATCTACCATACTACAGCCAGAATTGTATTCACGTCTAATTTGTTCATTCCTCACTCTATCGACCAAAAATTTTCCACACAAGCGTCTTAGTGACCGCATTTCTGCCGCATTCATTTCTATTAATTCCGAAGCCGAAACCGAAGCCGAAGCCAATTCCAGGCTTCACTTCCATACATCTGGGTTGGCACTAGAACACCATTATGTACCGCTAGTCTTGCTTCCTTTGACAAACTCTTATTGGCCATAATTGCATTTAGAGCACCATTAACATTGTTTCCCGCAGTCACTCTCCTTTCGATATCATTCTCAGCCTTGCCGTTTCTGCAAAACATACTTCCCAAATACACAAACTCGTTCACTTGTTATAAGCATTCATTGTTTACAATTAAATCACACTTAGTCACTCTTTCGTCTCTCTCGAATACCATCTAATTTATAATGTACTGAGTTCGAGATTTTATAGGAAACATAGTATAAAATTTAGAATTAAGTTTTTAGAATTAAATTTGAGTAGCTTGTTGGTCTTGTGGTTAGGACTCGCCTCGTGATCCAAAGTTCGCCAGTTCGAATCTCACTCCAGACCAGCAACTTTGTCCAATTTTCATAACACAAGCGTTTAGCTTAATTTGAAAATAGTAAGAATATTGATTTGACACGTATTCCGTGTTCGGATCTCTAATTTAAAAAAAAAAGTAACCCATAAAAACCATGTTTTTATTATACTCCCTTTCTCATTTACAGGTGGAAACTGGTTTGGCGCTTAACCTACGCGTTGGGCTTCGGTCGGGCGATGCTACGAAAGGGAGTAATAAAAAATTTTCAAAAATCCAAAATTATACTAAAATCAGGTTTCGCGTCTACCAGACGCGTTGAAATATTTTCATACAACTTAATAATTTGTACGAAAAAAACGATTAAAAATTTGAAAAATCCAAAAATGTGTTATTTTTTTAACGAAAATTTGATAGATCTTCTTGATCATCGCCACGAGTGTGCTTGCAAAGTTTCAGCTCGATTGGATCACGGGAAAAGGGTTAAAAATCGATCCAAAGTTTTTTCGTCAGACAAGCAGACATGACGACAAGTAGACAAGCAGACGCTACGAGTTAAAAGAAAGGGAGTAAAAAAGAAATCCTCGGTGACTGCATTCAAAACATTTTTAAAATTTTTTTAGATGCTTCTATCTTTGCTTTTATACCCCACATATTGAATATACTAGCCGTATACCCTTGAAAAATCACGGTGCATAATAATTGCAGGATTTTGAAGCTGAAAATTCGTGTTTAGAAAACTAATGTACAATCGCTATGTTCCGCATTAGAATTTATTCTTTGTTTTATGTGTGTATTGCTCATGAAAATATTTCAATTCGTGAAATTATTCAATATTACTTTACAGAATTCTTGACTACTGGACTTTTTTTTCTTTTCAGTTTTTATTTAATGTTCACTTTTTACGCAGTCGGCTTTTTTGATTTTTTAAATTGACTTTTTTTTAATTAGTTGTTAGTGATATTTCTTTACCATCGGCTTCATTTGCCGTAATATATCATACCCTGTACAGTAAATATTAAATAAATTTAATATATTACATTACAACAATAAGGCTTTACGTTCTTGAATCACTTTCTATACGCTATAAGCCCTTCAAACCCCAGCGCAGCCGGTTTAAGTCCGAGCGAGACGAACCCTAAACGAACCAGATTACATGGTGAACTTTCTGTTCGCACATTTATTATAATAACTTTTTTTACCGTGTGTACGAGTGTAAAAGAAGCCAGGATTGTTTAATAGGGTGGGTAAAATAAAAGTTATTTGATCATATTCTAATAGTGATATAATGTTATCTTAGGTCTAAAAAAAAACAATAATGGCTATAAAAAGTTAAGTCATACCTTTAGCCCACGTATGTGTTTCAAAGTTTCGGTTATTTTCGAAAAAACACCGTTTGGTTATATCTATATATACTATTTTATTAGGAAACAACTATGTATTAAAATAAAACTGAAAAAAAATACATGTGCGATCAGCGCTTTTTCTTCAATTCCGAATGTTATTCGATATGGAGTTCTGGATTATTTATATTTGTATATTTTCATATTTTATTCGCACTTTGAAGTTTTTTTCTCTTTCGATACTCTTTTTTACGCTGAGCATATGATTTCACTATTGTCTCTCTGTTATGTAGGTAAATAGTAAAAAGTAAACATTTGAATCACACTGAACGTATATAAATGGTAAATCCTTTATCAAAATATACAATTGTATCAACTTACTTTTCTAAGTTTGATTACACATACTTTTTGCAGTTTTGCATTTCTCGAATCTTCATTGCAAAATTGCAATAATGAGACAATGTAACTCACGAATGATTTAAAATTTCCACGTGTTCAGTATTGAGGTTATACAACCTGTCGTGCACAATGCTCGTCTACTCGAATATCGAAACTCGCACGAACACACAAACACACTCATATATTATAGAAAGAGAGAGAGAGAGTAAATCGCATGAAGACGGCATAACGATTTTACCTTACGTGACGATAAATCTACCCGTCAACTCTTGCCGCAAGCCGCGTTAAGGAACTTCATTAAAATATTACGTAAAATGCATCAACAATCAACATAGTACAAAAATTTGGTAATAGAAAACATTAATATAACTGTCTTATTAAGTTTTGGCCACAAAACCTCGTTTACCCTTAAATCGGGGCGTAAGTTTTCTGGATGCAAGTTACGTTTGTATTAAACCTTCTCTTGATTTTTTATTGCATAAGGACATAGATGCTTATGTTAAAATTGTGAAGTATTTTAAGCTAAAATCTGTGATCAGCGAACAATATGGAGTGTAGCGATTTTTCGCGTGATAATTATCTGAAGAGTATTATAAACATAAGAAAAATCTCAATAAATCTGTTATATGAAATGTCGTTACTATTTCCAAATAATGTTAAATATTTTCCAAAGTATTTACCCGGATCCTGTAGTAGCGAATATGTGACATATACTCGTATATGTTTACATCTGCATAAATATACAAACAAGTGTATGAACATAATACGTATAATAAATGCTACATTATAAAAACAGAGTTGCGACTGGGGTAAGTATCCGAGAATCGATCCACGTCGTCGAATTTAATATTAATGTACTTGTCGAGCGATGTATAAAAGAGTTTTGCCGTGAGTTCTTGTTCCAGTGGTAGAGGCACAAGATTTCCAATGATCTCGCGGACCTTCCGGTTCCCCTTAAAGAGACGAGTTGCGTCAATGCCGGGCAATCGTGGTATGCAATTGATTTTTTTATGTGTCTTCACCGAATAGACTGACTATGTTATTTACTGCACATGGCCCCCTCTTTCACCACAAACACGCATACATCCATTAAACTCAATCCTAGCCACCTCACTCTACTTCCTCTTACTTCCATTCTTATCCTTCTATTTTAAATTACTTTGCTTTTTCTGTTTTTTTTTTTACTTAATCTATTAGTCTTATATTTTTTACATTATATACCTTTGTTTTACTTTGTTTAATTTTATATTTTTCTTTATTTTGTTTTAAAATTCTTTTTTACTATGTACTACTGTTGATTACTATGATTAATTTAGTAATTTTATTTATTTTTGTTTATATTGTCATTTCTGTTTTGTATTTCATTAAATATTCCATGATCTACAAAATTACTTTGCCACATTTTTGCTGCGTTCTGTTTTGTGTCATGGGTCTCTCTTAATGGTTACCAACTGTCCATTACATCTTGTCACTTTAAACCATTGTAGTGTCGAGATTCCATAAATAAATAAATTTTAAAAAAATAAGAAGATAGAGCTAATTAACTATAAAAAATATATAAGAACTACTTGTAAGGCATTAATAAATATAAATACAAGAACATTATTTACTATATATAGTATTTTTATCAAAGATAAAATATATACCTACAGAGTGTAATTTATCAAGACATGTGCGCAAAAATTAGCTCTTAATTGTAAACATACTAAATAACCTATTATTATATTCAAGTACCAGAGTAATTTACATTTATAATTACGTGTTCCGTGACGTAGATATAACTCCTTTGCATGAATGAAAGGGTCACCCGATCTACCCTTCTATTATTTGTGTGCTATGGCGGGCGGCAAAGCCTTCGGATAAAGACTACGGCCTAATGCCCGCCGAGGCTCAGCTTTTTAATCCCTTAATCCGAGGCTTCGACGGATAAGCAAACCCCCCAAACAGTCTCACCTGCGTGCTTCGGTAAATTATTTATCCACCGTACACCAGCTTCTATTGTGAATCTGCCAGGAAATTATTTATCTGGTCTGGTCTAGTTCACGTCGTGATCGAAACGGTTTAGTGTCCCTTTGAAACATTTTAGTTAGGGTTTGTCACTTTGTATGGTGATAAAAAAGTTTTTTATTTTTAAACTTCATGGTTATCAAAAGTTGCATTGCACACATTGCAAACATACACAAAAATGTAAAAAAAATTGCAATCAAGTATACTTTTGTCTCGTTATAGCAAGCCAAATATTCTGAAAATGTTGGTTTTTAGTGATTTTTCGGAGGTAATAAAAGTGCTGTTTTCTTCTACATAATTTTAATCAGATTACTTTATTCAATTAATATACATCTAGATAATATACTGAAACAAAAATTTGCTGCAAATTTTAAGTTTAATTATTTTTAAAAAAACTTATAAAACATACAATAAATTCCAAAAAGAGTATTTTTAAAGATAGCAAAAGTTATTTCAAGTCTTTTTTAGAATTAAACTTTGGCATAATTTTCCTGAAATTCTGCTTGGCTGCAATAAAACCTTCTCTAGCTGTTTTCCCTGCGACATAAACTGCAGCTACAGTCGTCAATTTAAGGCATTCACAGATTTCCACACATTTCCCTGCCACACACAGTCAGTAGATTTCTTTCTACCGACTGTGAGTGGCAGGGAAACTTGAGAAAATCGAATATTCGGACATTTCGTTCGACGAAAACTGTCTTCAGCTCTTCACTTTATCAGTAGCTCAAAAGCGGTAGTTCAGTCAGTATAAGTTTCTGCCAGGAAATCATGTCGTAATAATGATAGCTCTCAAAATTGATTTGTGGTATCTCGACAATGATTTTTGCGAGGCACGAGCTTTCAAAACGCTCGTATACTCTTCTTCGGTTTTATTGCAATTTTGTTGTCATCTATTAATATTTGATGCCTCCCTGATATCAATCAGTGTAGCCGAAGCAATAGCAGCGCCTGCTCTGTGCGATACGCCATAATGATCACATTTTCATTCGATCAACTTTTCGAATTTTTTTGTTTTCATTTTTCTCTTCCTTTAAGATTCTAGGGGCTGAGGTTCGAGGAAGTCTTGATAAATATTAGGTCCTTACATATGAAATTGACGTTTTACCGTACTGGCAAATTTGATCTCAAATATCTTCTCTTTGGTTAGGAATTCCAAATCCAAATTTTTACAGCTATTTACTCATGTATTTGTGTTTTGAAAATTATAATTCATTTGTTTTTTCCTCAATTGTTTTTTTCTTTGCGAGACTCAGTTTACAAAATGAAAAACTTGAAATATCGCGTTATTTACGAGTACGAGTTCCACCGTGGCACCAGTGCTGCAGAAACGGCTCGAAGGATTAATGATGTGTATGGCGACGGTGCCGCAAAAGAAAACACAGTGCGTTTTTGGTTCCAACGTTTTCGTTCTGGAAATTTCGACCTGCAGAACAAGCCCAGTGGACGGCCGGAGACCAAAGTTGATAATGAAGAATTGAAGGCTATTGTGGAAGCGGAATCCATCGCAAACCACATCCGAGTTAGCTACAGGCTGCGGTGTTAGTGATACAACTGTTTTAATCCACTTGAAGCAAATTGGTAAGGTGAAAAAGCTTGAAAGGTGGGTACCTCACGAATTGAGTGAAGCAAATCAACAAACGCGAGTTACTTGTGAGCGTTTGGTAGACTAGTGCTGGTGTCGTTCACTACAGCTTTCTTAAATCTGGCCAGACGATTACGGCAGATGTCTATTGTCAGCAAATGCAAACCATGATGGAAAAGCTAGCTGCTAAATAACCGAGGCTGGTTAATCGCTCTAGGCCACTGCTGCTTCATGATAACGCTAGACCACACACTGCACAACAGACGGCTACCAAATTAGAGGAGCTTCAATTGGAATGTCTAAGACATCCACCGTACTCTCCGGACCTTGCCCCAACAGATTACCATTTTTTTCGAAATTTGGATAACTTCTTGCAAAGGAAAAAATTCAACTCCGATGGGGCAGTCCAAACCGCCTTCAAAGATTTTATTGATTCCCTTCCGAATGGTTTTTTTCGTAAAGGGATCGATGAACTACCTATGGTACATACTTTGATTAAATAAATATATTATAATAAAAAAAAATCGACTTTATGTTCCTCCCATACTAAACGTCAATTTCATATGTAAGGACCTAATATTATCATCAAAGATCTTTTTGGTCTCATCGAATGAAGTATGTCTTATAATACTGAAGGTACACGGCTTCGGTGAGGCGTCCTTCCGGTGCTTTTTAGACCATTCGTATTTTTTCTGACGCTTTCAGGTTATTTTTTTTACTGTTTCCAATGCCCATGCATCTGAAGGTTCTTTGGTTTTCAAGAAATGGGTATTCTTTAATCGGAACAGTTTTATTTTTTCAACATTTACAAGAAGAATAATCTTTGCATTTGCACGCAGCAGTGTCAAAAAGAATTGTTGATTTAGTTATAAAGTTTTCTATTTTATCTAAATACGATTGACTTTTTGGTTCCTTGTTGAATTTTTTCGATAGTAGCCTATACTGTTTGCAATTTGATAATATAAGCTGGCTCATTCTATCTGGCATCAACGACCGGAATGCTTGCTTTTTTCCAAACATTTTTTTCAAAGCTTTTCTTTTTTTGCTTTTTGAGGTGATGACTTTTGCTTGTGGTTCTAAACTACTTGACTGTTTTATTTCATGACGCGCCCACTCATAATGTCTTAAAACATCTCCATAAGTTGGTAACCCAGTACTTTGGAATTTTTCAAGATATTTCTAAAAAATACGTAATTTCGTACAACCTGGTTTCTTTTGAACTTGACGGATTCGATGCCATTGTTATTCGTTTCTTGAATGAATTAAACACTTAAATTTATTACGTATAATATATAGAAACTTTACGTCGGTTGAAAATAAGTAAGTAAACAAAAACAACCGTTCGGCATGGAGTTTTTTTTATCACTGACGGTCTGACCTAACGAGGCGCGCATAACGAGAGCGCGACTCGAAACAAGCTGAAATTGCCCGAACGAGGGTAGGTATTTAACGCTTGCAGATTATCAAAATAAACTTAAATATGGCGTTATCCTCATGCTGGCTATATTCTTATTAGAAAAAAAGCATTTAATTACTAATAAAATTTGTAAATACAAAAAAAACTAACCTATAAAAAACAAGTTTTTACAATACTCCCTTTCTCATTTTCGGGTTTCGTGTCTACCAGATGTGTTGGAGTATTTTCATACAACTTACTGAGTTGTATGAAAAAACCATTAAAGATTGGAACGTTATTTTGCAACTTTTTCTATATTTCAAGGATATTAAGGTAAACTGTAAAATACAGCATTTAGTAACATATAAAAATGCAACTTTTGAGAACTTTTAAATCTGAAAAATCGAAAGTTGAAAAAAGTGACACACCCTAATGTTCCTGATTAAGGATTTAAAGCTCATTTATGTATTTGTTTTTGATGTGATCTCCAGCACACGTGGTAGAAAAAATTGTAGAAAACGGACAAAAGAAACGAAATACAAATATTCTCAGGTTTTCGCAGCCGTTCAGAATCTTCTGTGTGCAGTATTCTTGGATATTCTGCAATGTATATCTGACCTCTCTGGTTAACGTTTCGAATCCCATTGCAGGGTCCATCATCAGGGCCGATGTATCACATTAACTTTGCAATGAGATCTGAAACTTTAGCCAGAAAGATCAGATGTAGATGGAAGAATATCCCAGAGAATCAATCCCGAATTATCACAAGGCAGGCACCGTCATGCGCCATACTATTTTTAAGGGCCCTAAGATAATGGATTAAAATAATATTATTTTGATCTTGAAATAAAATTACTATCAAGTTTTCATAAATGCAAAAATTATGAGAAACAATAATGTACTCAAAGAAACGAAAACTTTGTATTAAAACTAAAATGAGAAAATATTGTATTAATGTAACATACCTAATGTGATAAACCTAGATACGTGTTTGTAGGTCTAGTGGTTAATTAAGGCGTTTGCCTATCGATCTAGTGGTTAGAAGTTAGAGCCTTCCAGAAGACCAGTAAGCTAGTGGTATTTAATCTTCATAGCACCATCGTTTGAAAATAGTAATAATATTTATGTGATATGTATTCCGCGTACATATCTCCATTCAAAAAAACATAGACCTAAGATTATTGAATTGATTTTTGGGTGAGTTAAAATGTTAAAGTTAGGCTTTTGTTTAGTAACATGTATAATTGTTTCGTACAGTTGGTTTATTAAAACTACTGGTTGATTAAATTTAAAATTTATAATGATATAATTTTCATAAGAGACCCAAAATTTCGACTGACTAGAGGCATCCATGTGGCTTGGTCTAGCGCTGATAAGACTGAAGCTGTGAGTAGTGCATGTATGTGGATGGTTTCATAAAAAAGAACTCATTGATATGTGTAAAATAAAATGTCCTCTCTCATTCTTGCTGTACGATGAACTAAAACAAACTTACAATAGATACTCTGTCATTAATATATTGATAGAATATAATTATTACACCTACTATCCAATATCTCTCTACAAATAGAAAATTTGATGATATTGATACGTTAATTCACATTATTTACGCCGATTCCAACAATATCAGAAATTAGGGAATCCAACCCAACGCGGATTGTCGATTTAGGTATTTGAATATAATTTGTACAGGCAATTGGGTGGGTACTATTAAAATATTTGAGGGTTTGTGCACGATACCCAGCTATTTGTCTGCTAAATATACTCTGATTTCAGAGAATTCCTACGCTCGAATTAGTTTTGTATGAGATTTCTAAGTATTTAACCGATGCCTTTAGTGAAGACTGTACTGTTGAAGGATGTATATTGACTAATAAACTTATTTTTAAGGGTTTGTTATTATTTTGACTCGATAAGTATCTGTATGACTCATTTTTAATAAAACTACATTTTATTGGGAAATCGCAATTTTAGAACATAATCTTGTGATATTTGAATCAAAATATTTTTGTGATAAAGGGTTTTTGAAATTCACTGCAACTATAATACTTTAAAAAAAGAGAAATTATAGATGACTTCAGCAAAAAAAATAATACATAATACAAAATTCATCAAAAACATAATGGTTAAAGTGGATTAGTGAGTAATTAACGCATTCTTCCGGCGAAAAGTTTCGGGTTTGTACCCTGGCGGTAAGCAACATACCGAAATATATTTTACCAATCATTTAATGTCTAACCTTTCGACCTATTTAAAGGATTAAATCTTGTAAGCAAAATTTCGCCACTAACCTTAAATAATATACAATAAACATCAGTGTAAATGCACTCTGAGTATTATTTTTCTTTTACTTATACCTCTTTTACATGCTTTGCCATACAATGAGCTTCGGAAGATTCCCTAGGCAGGGTAGGAATCCATTTTTTCGCTAACAAATTGGTGATCCTTAATCACCTATGCAGTAAACGTAGCAAACCGTCCAAAAGTGAAATGTTTGTTTGTGCGAAGCAGTGTTGACGATTGAAACTATTAAAATACTTTTACTATTAGGTGATATATCCAATTAATTGTCAAAAATAAGATAAAACGTCATATTTTTTAATGCATATTCAAAAATAAGTATCGAAAAAATATTTTTTTTATGAACGCATGGTGAAAATTTATTTGATGTGTTGGGATTTAACACTTTCTTTGATATATTTCGGCTTTTTTTTATTTTTCCAAGCAGTTTTATTCTTTAGTGTTTTTCAATGAAATATGAAACTAATCTATAGGTACTTCTATAAAAAGAGGTAAAGTTTGGATGTAGGAGATAATCTCCGAAACTACTTCTTCGATTTCAAAAATTCTCTCACCAATATTTAGAATGGATTTGCGGGGTGGACGTATGTTATATAATTACCCCCTTAAAATAAAGGGGCTTTTCGTGATGACCTATTCTACAACTAAATTTGACGAAAAAATGATCGAGCGATGGGTTTTTTACTAACATTGCCTTAACAATAAAAGATATTTAAATACTTTCCATAACGAAGTTGTAGAACTCCAAAATTTCTATAAAAAAGTCCGCGACGATACATGTCTATATGTTAAAGTTAACACATAATTTGATAAAATGTGACTAAAAGTTACTCAAAATATTAGGGAAAAGATCAGACTACAATTATCATTCAAATATTATGCTGGGAAGCATATAAGTATATGTAGGTACAATACAAACGTACATGGTTATAAAAACAATTTACTGTGTTCCCTTGAGCACGATGTTTGGATGTCATGTCTTTACATTTACGATATAACATATTTACTTCAGTTACCACTTAATTACTTAAGCTGATGTCTAATAAGAAAATAATAAAGACTTATGAACAAAAAACATATTATGGTACAGAAAATTTTCATACAGCTTGCGAACATTTTGCTGCTTAGGAATTCGAAATGTGATTATATGAACAAATATTATCTAGATGAATGTGAATACAATAAGAGTAGAAATATGAGAGGATTTATAAAAAAAACTCTCATTGTTCTAAATATTAATATGCTAAACATGATTTCAAATTACAAATACCATATTTTTAATCAAGATATATTATAAAAGACGCATATTGTCGAAGCTATTTTTGTATGGGAAAGTAAGTACAAAATTGTAATTTTTAGTATATATAGGGCTATTGTAAGGCTGGTTTTAAGTGATCACTTTACACAATGTAACGTTCACCAATTTCCACTCATAATAGACTATCACATCTATATTTTTTTTGGAAGTTGTATGTATGGGTAGTACATCCTGTTTCATGAATTGCATTTTAACATTTTTTACATTGCGCTTCAACAAAAAAAATCAGTGATAAAATCCAGTATTGTGTTCTTGAAAATTTTGGACATACTCAAAATATTTTGACGATATTTTAAATTTATTAACTTGATTACAATAAATAGATTTTCTTCTAGGTTACTTTACTTGTCAATAATTATCGGATTTCTTCTTCATTAGTCAAGAATATAATACTGCAGTATTTATTTAAGAACAATAATAGAGTACACCTTTTCACATGATTTTTATAGAAGGATGTAAAGACTGTTCAGTATTATTTTCTCTTTCTAGTCTATATTTAGAATGCTAGAATGGACTTTGAATTCTAAATATTTCATTTAAATCGCTTCTTTCTTTCTGACGTAACTAATATTTACCAAGATAGGTATATTATAGATATTTCGTAGAGATAAAGCTATTATTTATATGGAAAATCAGATATGGAAGTCTTTTTTGGTGCTCATATGGCTTACGACGTATCGCACGGCTGGGTTAAGTGATAGGTAGGTAATAAGTGATAAGTTCGATAGATCTTAAGCCCTATGGACACCCAAATGCCTTCTTTCCTATATAAATAATAGTTTCATCTTTATGGAACTTCTATAATACATCTTGATTAATCCTCCTAGGTAAAAATCCAGAATGGTGTTCTTGAAAAATTTGAACGTATTAAAAATATACTGAATACCGGAGTGGTTGTGTTTCAAGTTATGTGTGCAAGTGATAAAGGCGTGGAAATAACATAGAAAGCTACTTTTCACAACAATTTATTTACAGTCAAAAATACGAGGAAAACACAGAAATACAAACAGTAGAAATATACAGGAATACACAGACATAGGCAGTCGAAATATAAAAGAGCACACAGAATTTAAAATACAATTAGCACAAGCCCATAGGTCTCTGGCTCTCGTTTAATCACAAAATAATATTACGGTGGAATTTTTGAGCTCACTTCACAGATTCGGCGGTGGCTTTTGCCTTTTGGCTTTTGGAAAAAAACTCGACAGCACGAGCGATGGCGGAGAGACTTCTCGGAGATAAACTCTCGACGAGACTCTGGCTTCACGTAAGCTCGCCTTGGTATGTCCAGTAGGAGAACACTCGACTGCGGCGGCGATATTATTTCCTAGGAATCCCTCCCGGAAACCTTCCAGTAAGGCGAGGACTTTTGGAGCCTTCCGAACAGTATATCCTGGCTGGGAGTATAAGCGCGCGGCTTTTATACATTTTCAGCAGCGGCGGTGGGGATGGATTAGCGAACAACCGTTTATTTTTTGTTGCTATACGGAGTCCTCGGTAGTAAAATTTGTCGAAAATGTGCCGCTTTGGGAAGCTTTATAATTTCACAGCCGTGCGGCCGGGTTTAATGCCTTCCAAAAAATATCACATGTATGGGATTTTCGTTTACTCCCTGGTGCACATATCACTGATATTATTTTATTTGCATATTCAGTTTTTCTTACAATTGTCGTTTTGGTTGTTTAATTGTCTTGAGACTATCTTGAGTTCTATAATTCTGTGTGTTGAGAATTAAGTGCTTCCTTACAAACAATAATACGCAGAAAACGTTAGTTTAAACGTAAACTTAAATTCGAGGCGCACAGGCTACTCCCGCGCTGCGCATGCGGGTTTCCTGCAAAGCATCGGCAAGCTAAGCTATGCAGATATGTACATATAACTAGTGCGTCGCCTGTAAATATTCTTTACAAAAACAAAAGAAAACGTCTCAAATGTGACAATTCTAATAATTTTAAAGAAAAAAATGTTATCATATATTAGATCATCTACTTTGGTGGGTTGGTATATCTGGGACTTCAGTATTCCTTAACTCGTTTCAATGGCATTCCATAATGGTAATGGTGAACGTTGCATTGTGTAGCCCTGGGCCATCGTATAAAAAGGCTTCCACACATATTTTTAACTAATTAATTCTACTTAATTATCGCTCTGAGGCAAAATCCACTAACTGAGTTCTTAGAACATACCTACATATTGTTAATCTAATTAATTGCAATGAGAAATTTTCTGTCACAAATAACTTGGTTTGTTCTTAATTATCTAGGTTCACTTTTATATTTAATAGAAGAGTGAAAAAACGTAACGAACGAACGTGGTTGTTCTGCTGTAACACAATTCGCAAATCCAAACCCGGGAACTAGAGTAGGTATATTGAGAATTTACCACGCGAAGTTTCCGGGGCTGATTTCGTTTATGCAAATCTTTTACTGACTGAGTGATTAAATTGCTAGTCCCTACTTCCGAGGGATTATTTAAGAGAACATAAATTTTGAAGGAATTTAAGGATGGAATTTAGACAATTGATTACTGATAAAGCACTAGATGCAAAAAATGTATTTAGTATACAAATTACTATATACCTTCGCCAATACATTAAACACTGCACTGGAGTCCTATCTGTGTTAATTTCCTAGTTATATGGGAATGCATATCGCATAAGTATAAAGTGTCGCGTCAATTTTTTATTAATAAGGTGCTAAACGACATGAGTATTTTATAGTTTTTAATATTAAAATGACTAACTCACTTGAGAAACCGGCGTGTTGTAGTGTTGAAAATATCATTGAAAATATGTGTAAAATAGCAAAAAAGAGCGAAAAAGTCAATGTTCGCTTTTAAACTTATATCGTTAAATGAACGTTCTGGCGCGTATTGTTTTATTCATTTCCAGTATTCAGTTATATAAACTACCCTGCAATTTGCGTTATTTACCACCCGGTCGAGATTCCTCCCCTCAAAGGCAAGACCTTGACCCTTCAATAAGGCGTATGTCGATATCTATATTCCGGAAGGTTCTCATCTACATACTTTATACAATTTCCGTGATCCACTGAGCAACATCGCGCTACACAAGAATCGTCAGGCTGCTTCACATATCTGTAACTGTGCATGCATATATATACTTCTACCTTTTGAAACAAAAATCCAATCTGTACTCTAATGGGAAAGAAATTTATTTTGTCGTGTTAATCCCATCTGCTCTGGTTTGAAATCCTTTTGCAATCCAGATCTGCTGTATCGATTGAATCCATTATTCCATCAAAATCCGCTCCTAGTTTCTCCTACCCTTAATTCTATACTCGTTTTTCCTTTGATCAGAAACACTTTTTTTGGCTCCTTTGGTTCCTACTCTCCTGAGTAATGCTACTACAGTGTTTCGTTGATGTATTTTAATGATTAAAAATATATTGTAAGTAAATTTTGCTAATTATTGGACCAATTTCTAAATATTTTTGATTAGTATTTCAACTAGGTAGTCATTATTTATAATAATAATATATAATGATAATAAAAATAAGTAGGCATGTGACGTAATATGTGTCACTGAAAGCTTTATGTATCTTTCAGTATTCTAAATTAAACATGATGTATCTATTATTATTTTTAATAATCTAACCCCATAAAATCCATCCAAACCTTACTAATAAGAACTTCTTCAATGATAGTAAAATTACCTTGTGATAACATTATAATATTGATATAACGAAGGAATCATTAGTCCCGAAACATGTTGATTATTCAATAAATGGGGGTTTTAAAAAAAATGTTTTGTCTCTATTCATTACCAGTAAAACGTAGCGAATAAAATTATTGTTCTATAATTTCATTATTAATGCTGATCAAAAGTTCAATGTGAAATTTATACTTAATTAATTAAAGATAATCAAAATAATATGATGGACTGATTTGTTTGTTTTACAAAATAGGCATGATGACAGATTTTGAAATAACATTCTATATTGTAGGTACACGTCTACTATTACCGAAAATAACATTATTTCAGTTATAAACTATGTTTTTACGCAAATAACTGCATTTTCATCTACATATTTTTAATTTCGTGCAAAAACGCCCGCAGCTGACATTTCGTCTACGTGTATTGAAAATCTTATTAATCTCAATGTGTTTATTAAAACTGGATAATTTTTTAGAATCCTTTCAAAACATTTTATTCTCTAAAATCAATTATTCTTTAATACTGTCATCATGCCTATTATTACCATTAATATTCAAATTCCAAATAATAATCAAGACGTTTTTATTGTGTAGTTAAATAATGCGTAGATATAATATTATACAGGGTTATTTGGAAAACATTAATATCCTCGCAGGAATATATTCCTGCCTTAATTATGAGTCGGAAATGTTCAAGCTATTATGACTTAATATCAATAGTTAGCGACATCAACGTTTGCATTTTTTTTCAATATTTCTGACTTATTTTTTGTGAGACGTTGGACTATCATTGCAGTAACTTATATCGAATATGAAAAATTCATTCCCTTTAATACAAGTCAAATAAAAAATAAAAACCTTCTAATTCCAATTGGAAAAGGTTTTCAGGGTTTTTACGATTTTATTTAACTTGTATTGAAACAAATGAATTTTTCGTAATCGATATGAGTTACTGTAATGATAGTCCAACGTTTTACAAAAAGTAAGTCAGAAATATTGAAAAAAAAAATGCTAAATATGATGTCGCATCTCCATAACTATTGATGTTAGGTCCTTGATGTTAGCTGGAATATTTTCGACTCATAATGAAGGCAGGAATATTGTCCTGCGAGGTTATTAATGTTTTCTAAATAACCCTGTATATTATGTGAAGCAGTATACTGAAACGGTATATCGTTTATTTGGATATTTTGACCATTTGGCCGTCTCTTCCTATAGACCACCGTCCTTTTCTAAAGTTTTTGAACTTTTTTTCGCAAAGTTGCTGCTGTATTTCAGCAATAGCAGCTTCGGTGTTGGCATCGACTCTGCCTTAGAGATTCCCTGCCTAATAGCATCAAATTTCAAAATCGTCTAGGCCAATTGAAGTCGATATTCCTTGAAATTATGCATTGGAGACTTGAAACGCAATAAGGCTATTACTACCCACTTGAATGACATATGGCACCATCTTGCTGAAAGTGGGGGTCCGTATAGCAATATTCTCCAGGTCAGGCCACAAAAAATTTGTCGAAATATCTGTAAAGCCTACTATTTGGCCGAAATAACTATTCCGGCAGATGGAAAAACTGCAAAAATTTTGTAAAGTGTATTCGTGATAGAAAATACAATTTTATGCATACAATTTAAATTTATACGTTCCGCGTAGCACTGGGTGATTAATTTTAGTAGGATATTGATGACAGTTTTCAAATAAAAAGTTTTATAAATCTGACAAGTGAGTAATGTCCTGCATCTGTTGTCGAAAAATCCTACTAGAAATAAAATTTATCAGTGTGTGTATTGTAATTCATTGTTTTTTTTTTTATTTATTCTACCGGGTGTCATAATAATTAACAAGTTATAAAGTGTCCTCACACATGAATTCCGTAGGTCAAGTTGAAATTTTTTACCTTCGGGGGCCATATGTGAACGTAAAACGCAAAATTTTGATTAAAATTTAACTTCAAAAAAGGTTTTAGAGTAGTTTAGAAATTATTATGGTTTGAGAGTGCCTGCAAATGGAATGACGCAATAAATGGCAGATTTTTAGATGGTTTGGGTAAATTTACATAACAACTGAATTATATATTAAGCTGTTCGGGGCAAATAGCGATTACAAAGGTTTTCTTATATTTTCAAAATATGATTACGAATGAATGAATCTACATTGGTAATAACTCTTTATTTTTATCACTTTTTTTGTGAAAGAAAAAATGTATTAGGTAACTGTTGCAAAACTGCATTAGCTGAGAGTTAATTATTTATTAATTAAGATTAATTATATAAGTCTCAGAAGTCACAAAATCATTTGGGAAAAGTGTATGGAAGTCTTTTTAGGGTGGCCTAGGGCTTGTGACCTGTACGGGCTAGCTTAAGTGATCACTTTACAAGGTGCAACGTTCACTAATTCCAACAAACAGAACATCCATTCTTTAAAAGTTGTATACATGTATGTATGTTCTAAATCAGTATTATTTCAAATATTTGAAAAGACTTTGCTAGAGACATCTATGGTCCTTTTTATGACAAAGTATACAAAGATTTCACAGCTGATAAATATATATATATTTTTTATGTGAAATTTAAGCCACATACATGAAAATTATTATTATTTTAAATTTGTTAACTCCTATTGTAGACCATATAGGTACTTAATAATATTTTGATATGTATGTTCTGAGAACACAATTTCTGTACTTTATCAAAAAACCATCATCATTAATATGTTTATAATATAATATGTAATAATATAGTACGCAGCAATTTGGAATTTGGCTGTGTCATTTGGTAACCTCATTTTATAACATTTTTATAACAAAAATATGAATCTGTACAGCAAAAAATTATTTACATGCTTACATTGAAGTGTAATCTGGGCAGCACTTTAATATCTTATCAAAAGCGCTTAGAATATTTTCATGTAGAAAAATTAGAAATTAGAATACTAATTGCTGACCTAATATACCTATATAATATAATCGTATTGATTGAGAATTTTGTGACGAAAACGTAATTTTGAATGTTCCTAGTCGCCGACTTAGGAAATATAATACATTTTCTCTTGCAACTGTCAATGAAAATATGAGCCAATTTATATTATTACAACTCTATATCTAGAATTTTGAAGTCATACTAAAAAATAAAAAATAATCATAATGTTTTTTTCTGTTTTTCTTGTATATTATGTTTAAGCCTTTACTTTTATCTCTGTGTTTGCTGTGTTCACATTTAGGTGATGAAAAGCATTTAAACTAATTATATTATAATTGTATTGATTTTATTTTGCTTTTTAATGATTTAGGTAACCTAGACAAAATAATATGCATGGAAGCATAGGAACCTTGTGTGACCCGAAAATGCCTATAAAACTTAAAGGAAATTTATACCAGACTATTGTTAGACCCACGATAATGTATGGCTCCGAATACTGGACTATGTATAACTCCTACTCTAGGCAACTCGAAACAGCAGAAATGCGAAGCTTAGATAGTCAGCAGGAGTAACATTAAAAGATAGCCTGGGTGTCAGGGACATAAAAAGTAAGCTGGAGAAGCAACAGTTGAGATGGTATGGGCACATAAGATGGAGACCACCAGACCACACAGTGAAGCAGGCAATATGGAGCTTCATCGACAGTCATCCATAGGAAGAGTAAAGAACTCCCGGGTGACTCAATGCTCCAAAATACTAAACAGAAACGGCCTGGATGAAAGCGATACCCAGAACCGAAGAATATACAGCCTGAGAACGAAAAGAGCCGACCCCAATAGCCTATCTACGCAATGACCTGGGACAGTTCCAGGAAGATGAAGACAATATAATATGCATGAATGTCGTGATAATATCATTTTGTACCTATTTTTGATAAATGAAGATAAAAATAAACAGCTATAAATGAAAATAATAAATAAGATAAAAATATGCATTCGTAGAATTCAAAACTATATGCATTGTTAAAGTATAAGCTAGACAAATCTCGGATGTTTTATGTCATAAATCTGTCATCGGATTACGCGCCCGAACTTTCCCATGAAATGGAAAACATGTGACGGGCTTAAACCGTTGTGTAAGGCTCCAAACATAATCTCCGACGAGGAAAACGTGAAATGTCTGCCACTAAAGCCGCGGATCAGCGTTGCGCAATTTACTCGAATTTGACGATGTGTAAATGATATTTTAACATTTTAATGTTCTAGTTAAATGCAGCGGAAAATAAAATGAACAACTGAGACTAAACAGTCGCGACTAACAGGCAAACAGCTGGATACACCGGCTGCTACTGCTAGGTCTACCCAGCAACTCTTAGTTTCCACCATATCCAAGCTATTTTGGAACATTTATCGGGGGTAACTACTGGCTACATATTGTGACGAGATTATAAAAGCGATTACGTACAGAATCTAATTCGCCGATGACAACAATAAGATCATAAACACTAGAAAATTAAAGAACCTTCTCGAGAGTTATTGCGTTTATAAAGCGGGACCAACAGCTGCGCAGAGTAAGTTTACTTTGACGTGTCTACCGATGCGATACTAGCGGCAAGCCGCGGCGATCCGTGTTACCATCGCGTGATGATACTAGTTATGCGAATTGAATTAATTTATGCGAAATAATACCAAACCTAACCTAACTGGAAATTACGTTGTTAATAAGTAGGACTTCAATGCGCGAGAATACAATAAATACAATAGAAAACAATACAATAGCAAGCGATACAATAAACAAGAGAATACAACAGCAAGCGATACAATAAATAAAGTTTTACCTAGTGATAATAAAGTGTTCAAAGACGTGTAATAAATTGCGAAATAGTTTGACTTCAAGAAAAGTGTATTAATTTAATTCGTGTAAAGGATCTTTGTCAATTTAGAAAAATAATTAATCACTTATTATTTTCCAGTGTTTCAATTGTCTCCCATAGCTACGATTCCTGACACTATGAAAACAATACTAAAAATAATTATTTTTTAATTACATAAGATCAATTATAAAAGTCTCACTGAAATGAATCTATTTATCTTTGAAAAAATATTTTATCACCTTATATTTGGAAAAATATTTTATCATCTTATATTTGGAAAAAAAATTTGATTGGTAAAAATCCCTGCTCGATCAATGAGATCTCCATACCTTTTTCAGATAAAGTTTTACAATACCAACCTAAGCTGTTTCTCTCCTCTAATTAAAATAATTTTTTACAGTGAAGCTTACTTGGGTATGTGGAATATATTCTATACGCCACTAAAACTAGTATTCTTCAAGACTCGGGTTCAGTTCAATGCGAAACAAAAATATAAATAATAGTCATTCCAAAGTGTAATACATTATTTGTGGCATATAGATGCAAAACCGCCACTATCCATATAGAGCTCATATGGATAGCGGCGGTTTTGCGACTATACGCCACATTTACACAAACCAAACTTACAATACTAGGTTTATTGAGAATTGTTGCGTGGCACGTGAAAAACTTTGTTGACCTTGATATCCACGCATACTATACTGGCGCGGTAACTTTATAAGTATTTACTTATTTATAGTAAAAATGACTTTCATCAAAATATTCGAATTTTTCTCCTGGCGGAAGTTAATGGTAGGTACTAATTTAAACCCTGGCGATTGTGCGCAAAACTAAACGCGATTCTCTTTTTTTATGACAACATCACTCTAGCGACAATATAATTAAATAAGTCATATTATAAATAAAAAAAACATCCAAATAAAATGAGAAAAATATATTACGGTACCGGGAATCGAACCCAAGTCCCCTGGATATGAGTCAGGATTCCTAGCTACTACACCTGTCGGACGTGTCACTGGTCTCGGAAAAAAATTATAAAGTCAGTTTACCTAAAGAAAATATGTTTTATAGATACAAATGGTTCGCGTCCTATATGTACTGTTTTTTGACGGGTCACGCACATGCGGTGGTGGCAATATCGCTATCGTTGTCGCCTTCGGGTTTGCTGGCCCAAGGTTTAAGCCCCATCTCCAGCCGTTTAATTTCGTTTTTTAAGCCGTGAATTCGATTCGTAATTAGGGACGCTACACGAAGTGATAAACAGACGGACGGACTGACAGACAGGCAATGAAATTATTATAACTGGAATTTATTTAGTAAAAGTAATAATATAAACAGTTATATTTTTAAAAAATATTCTGAGCGGTAATTTATTTATTTTGTAAAATGTTAGCCTCCCATTTTTATATTGTACTTTAATGTCACGCCAGAACAATATGTTAGGGTCGTTGTCAATCTGCATTATGAATAATAGAATATTTAAATAATATTTCTATATGAGCAGCAGAAAAGTTTCATTTAGCCATATATTATCTCCCTAGCCCGAAACCACATTTCGCTTCTTTTCAACAATATTTAGTTCAAGTTAATACTGCTTTATATAACTACAGATTATAATTTTAGTTAAATTATTAATATTATCGCCGAAAATAGAGCTGAAATTTTGAACGGATATATGTACGGTTTACCGAGTTTACCCGGAGAAGATGAAGGGTGTTTGGGAGGGACCGCCTTATCCCAGAGGATTCCTCACGACCGACTGTAGGATGAGAACTGGGAATATATTGGAAGGGTGAGGATTGGGGATGGTGGCAGGATGAAGGGGAATTATTTTGGTAACGATGGAATATTCTGCGTTAAATATCTGAAAAAAAACGCACATCATAAAGCACGTCAAAATATTCAAGTTATGGTTTATTTCTGCCTGAGTCAATCTTTGAGGTTCTATGCTGCCTGACATAAGTCATATTTAAGACTAAACAATTGAGGTGATATGGTCAAATCGCAACAATGACAGATCTGACCTCCAATGGAATAATATGGAAGTAGCTTTAAGGCATAATTATTAATTTTATAAATAACAAAATAATTTAAATATACAGGGTTATTTGGAAAAAAATTATAACCCCGCAGAACTATATTCCTGCCTTTATTATGAGTCCAAAATGTTCAAACAGCCATGACTTAATAATATCAATAGAGATATGCGACATCAAAGTTAGCATTGTTTCCTATATTTCTGACTTTTTTTGTAAAACATTGGACTATCATTACAGTAATTTATATCGAATATGAAAAATTCATTCCCTTTAATACAAGTCAAATAACAAAGTAAAAATCATCAAATTCCGTTTGAAATTTCTGCAGGGTTTTTATCATTTTATGTAACTTGCATTTAAACGAATGAATTTTTCATATTACATATAAGTTACTGTTATGATAGTTCAATGTTTTGTAAAAAAAAATATTGAAAAAAAATGCAAACTTTGATATTGCATAGCTCCACAACTATTGATAATATTTTCGACTCATAATCAAGGCAGAAATATATTACTGCAAGGTTATAAATCTTTTCCAAATAACCCTGTATATATCACATTGATTAATTAAAGATTGAACGATACCACACTATCCTCATCATATCCTACAGCGGTTGCTAATTAACTCACGGTTTAATTAATAACACAACATTTGACTTCTTCGTACTTAATTTTGAAATCCGTCAGAATCAGAATAGAAAGCAGACAATTACAAAACTAATGAAAATAATTATGTTGATCTTTAAATTGCCTGAAATACATTAACTATGTTACTTCTGCGTGAGTTAATAATTTAATATTTTACGAGATTGCGATAGCAAATACATCGATCAAATTTCTGGAAATCTCAACGTAAGACTAAAAGACCATTGTCTTGTGTAACTTCTGATAACTTTTTCTGAATTCTCGAACCACATCATGGATAATTATAATCATTTTCCTTCATGTAACATTGAACTTCTCGTAAAAGTAAGAAAATGGATAATTTTGATTTGGCTATTAATTTTCTTAACAATATTTTTTTTCACTAACTCTTACAACCATTTTTAAACCAGTAAATTCAGTTAATTTTGTTAGTACCTAATCATTAAATTATTTATATTTCTACCTAATTCATTTGAAATTCTATTTTTGAAAGTAGTTTAATACTACACCTGTCGATTGAGCGATTCTATTCTATTCTATTCTATTCTATTCTAGCGATTCTATTCTAGCGACTCTTGAATCTTAAGTAGTAAAATATAACATTATTATTAATCTCACGTAGAAGTCAATTATGTTTTTATATTTTTCACCAGATTTAATGATTATTATGAATAATCCCATCTATCAAAATCTATCAAATCAAAAAAAATATCTATAAAAAATCTATCAAAAATACAATATTCATAGTAGGTATAAAATAGATTCTATCAGTCTTAATTTTGATAATAACTTATTTAATAAATTTCATTCACCACATTTATTCCACAAATGAGTTTGATATAAAATAATGATTCGTATAGAGATCCTTTGTTCCCATATAAATAAAACCCATCGACCTCTAATACCGTCGTTGGCGCTTTCAATTTGGATAATAGTCCATTTGATCATTTATTGTAACCCACAAATAGACGTTTTCATTTGCAACCATTTACGAAGAACTTTGTTTAAAAAAATGGGTTGAAAGATTCAGCAAATATAATTTATTGTTAATTGTCGTGGCTAGGGAGGAATGAATGGAAATATAGGAAATTAATTAGCGATTTATTAATTAATACTTAATTAAATCTTCAATGTATAAAGTCGTTTAAAACGAATTAAAGCTATTCTTTTAATTCCACAATTTTGCAATGTATCACTCGTAAATGAACACTTTATTATCGCTGAGTAACACTTATTTAACATTCACTAGAACGTTCCACCCAATTGTCGCATGTATTATTTATCGATTATTTTCAACACCAGCTACGTACTTCGCTCGATTATTTCGCTCAATATCTATCGCTTCGCAATTGACGACTGACCACCCTGGGCGTTGTCTCGCGGCTCGCGTGTACTTCGTACTGAATTTAACTGTTAAACGTGACGTGAGGTTTAGGAGAAGGTTCTCGTTGCTCTCGGTTGTACCAGGCATTTTTAAACGTTTTCCGAAGGTTGTAGATCACTCTATATTAATAGGCTATTCTCGATCGTTCTGCAGTGTTCCGTGACAATATTAAAGTTAATAACAGAGGATAGAACTTTAGAAGGAATATTTTTTATACAGCATTATATAATTTTTATTTGACGAAATTTATATTATTTTTTTGACGTCGTGGTTAATACATATACAATACAATACTGAAATATGCAACGATTGTTAATGTCATCATAAAACTGATATAGATGAAAACGATATGAAATGTTTAATTTGTGTGTATTGCACGTATCTACTAACAACGTATCGCTCACTAATAGAACCCGAGCTACCCTCGTGTAACCATTCTACCATTCGTCTTAGTTGTCGTAAGCCTATAATTTCATTTTAAGATTGTGTAAATTTGATGTCTAAATCATTGGATATCTGTTCATCTGTCAAAGGAAGCAAGACGAGCCGTACATATTGGAGTTCTGACGCCAAATTTGTGTACGCAAAACCTGGCATCGGCATAAAAGGGACAAAAGCAGACTGAATGTGGTAAAAATGCGCATTGGAATTTTTTTTACGATAAAGTGGAGAATGAAAGAATTAGAAGTTAATATAATACTGGCTGTACCGTTCGTTTTAGAGAATTTCTGAGATGGTTTGGCCATGTGGAATCGATGAGCTAGGAAAGAATGGTGAAAAGTGAAGAAAATTTATGAAGCGAGTGCTGACAGCAATGTAAATGTGTATACATGTATGTGTGTACATAATATATTTGTTTATATATTAATATGTACCCGTCAACTAGAAATAAGTTTTATCACATTCTAAAAATATAATACCGTTGAAATAAATAAATAAATTCTTCATTATATTTTTAAAAATATTTTTCTTTTAATTTTTTTATAAGAGTATTAATTATTTTTCATTTTCCGTATATTATTATTTTATATTTTTATTGTCTATACTTCGATGCCTGATTTTAAATTTGTAAGTATACATTGTTTCCTGACGAAAGGACTATTGACCCTGAAAAATGTTAGTATATTCAATACATATGTAGTGAAAATAATATTTTCATCATATAACACAACCATATACATAAATAAATAATTATGAATAAATAAATATTGTCGTTTATCAATATTATGTTAATGCTTGAATACTTTAGTATCAGTTTTAGTACAAGTTATAATAATCGTTTTTTATTCTGAGGCGGAGAGCTTTCTGTTCAATAGTACGTGGACATTACATAATCTTTACTTTTTTGTCTATTTTTTTGTGTCTACTTTTTATTTTTATTTTTTATTTTTATGTCTACTTTTTTGCCAGCCTGCCACGTCTGGTAAAAAAGGAATTTTTACCAGACTTGTTAGTAATACCGAGAAGGGAACATAGAATTGTATGACATATTCCATACTACTGTTAATATTTCGCTTCTTCTGCATTCACGCCACGCTCTGCGCGTCCTCCCGATGACGCACGCTTGTGATGTTGCCCTCTTTAAAAATTTAATCATGATTACTATTTCGTTAGCAACACATTTTCCCACATTATTCCATAATTCAAGTGTAAACTCGGCCCGGCCCGATGGCTCCGGAAACAATCTCATAAAAAATTCAATTTGCATATAAATTTTGGTTTTTGTCTTTACTTTTTTTACGGTGGATGGGAAAATACATCGCCGCCGTGTTGTTTGCGAGGGGAATCTTCCTGTCGGGAACACGGGGAAGACGGGAGAATTGGCAGGGGAACACATCAACAAATTTTCAAACGCGCTCCACCGGCATACTAATACGGTCGTATGGAAAGTAAACAGCGAGCAATGGGGATAAAGCATTAATTTAAAACATACTATTGTGTGTTTGTTACGGAATACAAATCACTCCCCTTTTATTCGGGTTTACTTTTAATAATTCGATTCGTAATATGATTTTACATATTTGTAAGTTTTTCATCTTCCTCTTCTATTTTCTTTCCTAATGCCGATGACATCAGGGCTAAATTCATTATCATATTATATACTCTTTTTAGATATAGTATTTAAATTCTACACACGAATATACTTTTAAATATCAGAATATTCTTTAACCAGAACAAAAAATATATCTTCTATTAGATTAGAAAACTGTGTAAATTATGTCCTAAATAAATTTTATAAATAAAATAGTAGTTGAGTTAATTTCTGAGTTAGAAAGTTGGATAATGGTACTTTTTTCTTTACATTGTCAATGTAAAGAAAAAATTTCTAGGGATCTTCCGGTATTCGTATATTGTGCCGTGCAATGTGTTGCAAACGTGTAATAGAGGCAAATAAAATAAATTTTGAATTATACTTGCAGTCTATATGGCTCAAGTCATCAAATTAAGTTCAAGGAAAATTACACCAACAAAATTAAATGCTTCCAGTCGGTCAGAAGGTGAAAAATTTATTTTTTTTAGGCTATATCGACGTGTAATATGGCTGTAAAATGTAGAGATTTTTTTTAATCACAACCGTTTATAGAGTTTGCTATGGTTGAATTTATCGTGACATTCCTGTAGGTGAGGCATACCTGGGTCATGCTGTCCAATAGATATATAACATTTTTCTTCAACAGTGTATATTGAAGGAGTCTATTTGATGATTGCTGCAATAGTAAACTGTGTTAACTGCTGCATATACATTTGAAGATACAACTGTGTGTTGATGTATTTAGTATTGAAAAAAAAACAAATGTTTTGTACGAACCGTATAGAGTGTAGAGATTCGATTCTTGACGTTTCGCTGGAGTCATATTACAGCGCTTTCAAGAGAGTGTCCTCTTGCCACTAAGCTCAATGACGTGTATTCGGTTTCTTGACCTGTTGTTCATTTAGTGAAAATTTTATGTCGCTTATCTCCCTAACTATCGACATTTAACATAAAGTGCAAAGAATATTTTCTATTCAAAATTGAATGAGGAAGACTTTGAAGTTTTTTCTGATAGTTACGAGATATCCTGTGTATAATGTTATAAGGTGAAATAAATCGATTACATAGAGACGGATTAGCGTAGAGACAGATCGTATCTAAATAACCAAACGAAATTCTGAGCTGAATAGCTAGGATATCATGACTTATAACCTAGCTATTCTGTAGCTAGGACATCAGTTATCCTGAAAATCGACTAATGTCTGTGCAGGAGAACAAAAATATAGGCGAATTAACCTAATAAATATCTGGGTTTACATTTGATCCTGTTTCAAAAGGGAAATTGATAGAAAATTTAAAAAATAGTACCGTTATCTATGAAATATCTCTTCCATTCTTACACAAAATAAATTAACCTGATCATTGTCAGAAGGGATCTTTTTGAATATGCATCTACATTGTACGAAGTTCTATTCAAATACAATGGCATGTAAATGAGACTGAATAAGAATTGTTACTTATTTGTGGTTGATTAAAGGTAAATAAAATATGGATAGTAAATCAGCCCATTTGGCGAGAGAGCCGATTAGAAAGTATTTTTAATCACATTTTTCTTATATTATTATTATCTCAAAAAATATTAAAACACAACCCAAAATTAACATAAATATACGAAAGTGGCGACCTCCATCTTTTTAATCTTACAACCGACATCAAATTCAGCAGCGAAATTCTCAGCGAGCGTTTTGATTATCACTGCCGAGAAAGTCTCATCTTTCGCATTCGTTTTTTGTTTTGATATTTTTCTCCCTCAATTCAAAAATGTTAATAAGCACCGGAAAATCTACATAGACAAATATGCCCTAAGAGATTATATCACGCTTTGTCCTCCGAAACTTTCGAAACAATGGATATATTTTAAGCAGGAGCTTTACTAATATTTCATTAAAAATTAATGTTTTTAGTTAAAATATCACAGGTAAGCTGCGCTTTACCGATTTTCGATTAACTTTTTTACCAGTTATGGCAAAATTAAAAAGTTTATTTATATGTGTTATCAAATGGAAAGAATTGATTGCAAATATATATAATTACTTTATTTGTGTTATATTTATTTTTATTTATTTATTTATTTTTTTATTTTTTTATTTGTTTACGCCCATTAGGCTTTTACATAAAGAGTATAAAATAAATTTCAAAAAGCACATACATTAAAAGTTTCAGGAATAGCACCAAATCTTGAGTATAAAAATTAAAAATGTAGAGTAGGTAACGAGCAGCAATGCGTATAGGCTTTTACATAAAAAAATATATCATAAAATTAAAAAGAACATACATTAAACAATATAAATTACAAGTAGCAAATTATTAAAAGTACCAGGAATAGCACCAAAACATGAGTACAAAAATTTAAAATATAAAGTACAAAGCGGCAATGTGTACGAAAAATATATATTACCCACCATTACATATTAACAGCTGAAGTCAGTAACGAAGCAGTATTGCCTCTTTAAGTCATTTTTCAATTTTCAATTTCATGCAATAAGTCATCTTTCATTTTTCAATTTCATGCAATAAGTATGTACCTATGTGGTTTTAAAAGAATATAAATCAACAAGCAATAGAGCGTTGCGCTTGTTAGTTTTTATAGGTTCTCGTTTTCAGTCAGATATATTGCGATGATATTTTAGAAGAAAAATCTGTATCCGTTTAAAGACGAGCCAGTCAGTATATTTCAAACCTTTTGATTCTGATCATAGATTTTGATAATTCATACATGCGCAGTCAATGGCAGTGATATTTAGTATCCTTTTATCTAATATTCAATCAAGTTTGAAACGAGACATGCCGGTGATTTCGTCCTGTATTAAGGCTGAGATAATTTAACTGATACACCACTAATAATGTAATTTGTACATTTCAATGAACTTTTGCAAGGCAAATAATGATAATACAGTATTTTGAATGTAAGGTATTACAAACATTTGATGATAATCGAACATAACGAGCAATTATATCACATTTTTCTTTTTCTTTTAACATATCTATTATTACAGGCATCTTACAAAACTGTATTTTGCAAGATTGCTGTGATAAAAATGAACGAAGATTATATCTGCAATGTTGTTTTCTACTAATAAAATATATTTTTTATACGTAATAGAGTATAACTGACCCTACCAGATAGCCCAAAATTATGAGTAAAATAATGACGTATGAAAATGACGCTGTTTCATAGCCTTAACTTGCGTCCGAAATATGTTATTTGTAATTTTTGTATTAGATGACGACTTGTAGCTGCTAACGTATAATATTTCAACAATATTATTGAAATAATAATATTATTTTATGAGTTCGTTTATGGTTTCTGGATAATATAAATTATATTATACATAATAATTAATATTTTAAATTAATATTTGTCCTCTAATTTGCCAAAATATTTACTTATATTTATAGTTTCAACGTAGGCGCTTGAATTTTGTTAAATAATAATGTAAAATTTATAATCATTCTACATGTTATGCAATCATTGAAGCCGGGAACGAAATTGATAAGCAAATATTCCATGAATGCTTTATTAGTGCAACTCATATAGAGTAGGTACCTTTCATCCTTCAGTATCTTTCAGTATTCCACGTTTGTTTGTGATGAGCCCTTTTTGAATAAATTAAGCTTAGTGGTATTGTTTCAAATTCATTACTGATATCTATAGAAGGAGGCATTTTCGGGGGTTGCTTGCGGTCTACCGCTAGTAGTGTGATCCAACGGCTTTCTGTTGAGTGCGTTATATTTAGCACCTACAACGTTATTAACATAATATACAACATGTTTATATGTTATATATATACAACATGTTTATATGTTATATATATACAACATATTTATATGTTAACATAATACTTTCGTTGGATGTAAAAATATTTTTAAATGAGATACAAGATAATTTTAAAAAATTGAATCCGACGTATAGCTAAAAACTTAAAAATTACCAAGCAAATTTATGAATCAATTATTAAAAGACATATAGAAAAATTAAATCAACGAAAAAAAAAACCGCTATCGGGATTCGAACCACGGACCTCCACTCTATGCAGGAGCGGTGCGTTATCCAGTTTCGCTACGGCAACCTAGTACTATTGACGTCAATTTTTCGACCATATAGCTGGCGCCACACTGCGCGGATTTTCCGCTGCGTCTCTTCTGTCGCGGAACGCCGCTACATTTCTTTCCACATGATATGCGCTTATCAAACGCACACACTACGCGGATGACCACTTTACCGATTTGACACGGCGGAAGATCCGCATAGTGTGGCGACGGCTGGCATGTAGTCCCTTTATTAATAGATTCACATATTATTCCATATTTAGCTATCCTCTTTAATGATGCGAAAGTCACAAATAACTTTGTGTATTTACCGCTTTTTAATTTTTTTGTAACATTAAACTAGTTTTAATATTCCATTTATATATGAAAAAATGTGTAATTTATCTTATATTTTATTGTTAAACTAGTATTAAGTACCTTTATTTGTAAACAAGGATTTTTTTTGAAATAAATAAAAAAATATATATATACCTTTCTTAGATCAACTATACTTCAAGCTTGACTTATATCATTATCTAAGTACATAGTGGAATAGAGAAAATGTATAATACACTACAGGCAGGCTTCTACCTAATTATGAGTCAAAAATTTTCAAACAGCAATGTCCTAATATTATAATTAATTTATATCAAGAAAAGCGATTTCAATTTTACATTTTTTTTCAATATTTATTATGTTATATGTTGACTCACCGTAGGTAAAACGTTAGATTATCATTAAAATAAAAATGTCCTTAGGTTTTCACGGCCGTTCAAAATCTTCTGTGTATAGTTTTCTGGGATATTCTGCCGTGTATATGTGACCTCTCTGGCCAACGTTTCGGATCCCATTGCAGGGTCCATCATCAGGGCTGATGTGATGAGTGAGTGTTGAAGTGTAGGTTAAGTATTGCCTTGCAATACTGACTTACTGGTACTACTGGTACGGTATTGCAAGGCAATACTTAACCTACACTTCAGCACTCACTCATCACATCAGCCCTGATGATGGACCCTGCAATGGGATCCGAAACTTTGGCCAGAGAGGTCACATATACACGGCAGAATATCCCAGAAAACTATACACAGAAGATCATTAAAATAACATATATTAAATAATAAAAAATCAAAGGTTATTTTTCTACCATTACGCAGTAATCTTACTTAATTATTTAGATTCTAGGAAAAGTTCTTAAATGTACAATTCCATAACATGTGTTTTTTATCCTAGAAGACCGGCATTCTTCATAGATTTTACATATACCACCGTGCAGTCTCCGGCGTGGTATGGACAAAACGTGGACATAAAACATCCCTCCCCGCCGCAGCCCGCCGCCATCCCCTCCATGGATGGGAAGCTCTTAAGCCTAAATAATTGATCCTAGGGGTGGCGCTATGAATTACACCCCGCGAGGTAACATCCCCGGCTCACATACAGCCCCATGATTTATACACGGTTTACCGACCAACCTGGATACAAGGGATTTAGGATAACTTAATGGGTTTTTTCAGTTCATTCACTTTGTCTCATTTTTTTCGTCTGAAAGTTTTTTAAAACACAGTGAAAACTCGTAATTAATTTGGATTATCCTTTCTAGTGAGAGTGAATTTCAATCTAGAAGATCACCCATTAGAACAAACGTTTAATCTGTCTTGCTCTGTCTTTTGTAAACGAAAAGACAAATCTATACATTGTAAAACGAGATATTAATTATGAAAAAAATCAAATGCGTTAATATCATTATTTTGAGCTCGTTGTTGAATAGTCATTTTGTGTTGAAAGGCGAATATCAAAGATCGTTAATATTCCTGCGAGTGTGAAATATAAAATGTGCAAAATTTTCGACAATTATAAATACATATTTAAAACTAAATGACCTATGCCTTGAACAAAATATGATATAGATAGATATCTTTTTTTTTCTTCTTTTGATCATTGAAAGTAATTAGTATGTTAATAATTTACTTAAGACTACTGTATCTTCTTTAATGGCTTTACCTTGGCGTCCATCAGTCCTCGCCTCCAACTCCTCCTGTCTACCGCTGCGATCCTCCAGTAAGTCACCAGCAGTACTTGATCAGCATCCCTTCTGACCTTGTCTTTCCATCGCATCCTAGGTCTGCCGACTCTTCTTCTTTCACCCGAATGTAAAAACTACTATTTAATGTAATATGATATTTTTATGTTTGTGTAAAATCATAAATTTAAGTGATATTTCTAACATTACTTGATCTTCACTAAAAATTCTTCCTTGAACTGGGCATAGCCGGGCAGATAGTTACTTTTTTTGCGATATTATTCGATTATCAAGAATTTTAGAAAAGATTATTTCAAATTATGTTACATTTATAATATTTCAAGACTATTCCAATGACTGCATTTATATCTCTAAAGCAGAACTCATTTATAGAACATTTATTTAGCTCCTTTATTGGTTGTATTCAGTATTATTTTAAAAAATAACTACTCTTTAAGTAAACAAATTTACAAAAAATACAAAATTTTTATGCAGTAGATACTTAAAAAAACATTATTACGTAGACAGCCGAAATTTGCAACACAGCTATCCTTTTCCTATAAATGGCAAATTTCCGTTAACAATTAAATTATTCCCACCTTTTTTGATACTAATTGTGTACGTTTTCGTCCTTAACATATTTAACATTATTTATTAATAAACTTGTTATAAATTTTTTATTAATTGTTATAATTTTGTTATTTTCAATGGCCTGGAAAACCATCACAGCTTAAAATATATAAAAGGTAACTATCCTCATCGTGCTCGACAGCCTTGGGCAGGCCTTGCCTAAATCCAGAAGTCTCCTACATTATGGTCTGTCTATTGCTTTTGGTAACCATACTTGGTACTTTTATTAAGTACAAAAGAACAAAAGCATTAAAAGTACAAATATTTGGTACTTTTTCAATTTCACACATGGAAAACTTATCATAATCATTGATCTGAAAATTTGGGTTCCTGAGAATGGATTTTTACATCACTTGAAATACACTTTTTGTGTTTTTTATTATACGAATTTTGCTCATCCCTGCTGATTTCATATAATATAAATGGTGTATAATATTTTGATAAAGTCTAAAATAAACAAATAATTCATAATAAAAAGATTCATGTTTAACCAAAAATGTTTTATTCACGTTTTTTAGCTACATTTCATTTAATATGGTAGTTGATAATTTAATATAAATGTGCGATTGGCAGTAGAAGTTACGTGCTTGAGAACACAATCTTTGGCATAAGTTTAACCCCCAGTTAATTTTCAAAGGTAGTAATCAATTTGTCCCATATCTTTGCTGACTGACTTTAATTTCAATGAATATTGACATAATTCCGTTAATTAATAATTCATGCCGATCACTCTTAGACAATTTTGGAGCCCTTATACTAAGGAAATCTACATAATATTTTGTTACGTAAGTCTTCGTGTTTTTATCTAAAAAAACGCATCAGAACCATTTTTCAAATATAAAGATTATTAAATTTTCGTAAATTTATATACATAAGTATGTACATAAAAAAGACAAATATTGTGATAAAATAAATCAGAAAACATTTTGGTTTACCCTGAATAATAAATATTTTTCTAAATAAAAACAATCGAGAAATTCAAAACAAAACTATAGAATTAATGTTATTAATTTATTTATTTTCGATTTAGAAGTTTATAACTAACTATACACCAAAAACTCGATATATTCTATTTTAGTGTTTAAAAAAACACTTCAATTAGGTAGATTTGTAAAATATTGTAAAATCATGTTGCTTCGAAATATTTCTTTGTATAAGGAATTTAAAAACTAATCACTTCCTTTTGAGCTTTTATCGTACATACTAGTGCATTTTGTATAATATTTTTCTAGGTGTGTTTTATCATATTTTAATATCTACACAAGTAGAAAGATAGGTATTATTAAATAAAATAAATAATTGAACAATTTGTTTAACGCGCAATAATTTACGATTTAACACTGTCAATTTTATAACTTGTCCATGGTGAGGTCACTTCACACAACTTAAAAAAAACACATTTCAATTAGTTCAAATAAAAATAAACTCGGATTATTATATTCACGGGATAAAAGTGTCTAGGATTGTTATATTTCATTTCAGATCCGAAGAGTACGCATTCTTCGTCACCGCCAACAATGTATCTTTTCGTTACTCTAGGGAGGGAAACTGTCGAAAATCGATTTATGTTACATCATATTACTTTGATCATTGTTTACGCTGGCTGGTGACGAAGACATTATTCGGTAATTCTTGATTATCGTGCAATGAACGAGGTGCCAAAATATTGTGACATTATCCTATGTACGGGTTTGTAATATTCGTTAGAACTGGAAACCATTAATATAAGGTATTTTTAGAAGTAAAAACTTTAAAATGAAACGAAACACAACAATTGGTATTTGTTTCATTGGAAGGATAATTTGATGCCATTAATTTTTTAATATGGAGTGCTTTCTTAGATGTTTGTTATTCGAATTCGACAGCTGACAGCTGATTCGTGCTTATTTTGGTATGCCAATAGCCTCGCGTTACGCCTGCATGTTGTGAAAAATTATTTCGAAAATTTTGGTATCGTAAGCATATTGGCATAAAAATATCTTTCAGATAAATCAAATACGATGGCTAATACAATGATTTTTATGTGTTTTGTTTCAATTTAAAGCTCTATACTACTAAAAAAACATATTTTATATTTTAGGTAATTTAGCCGCATTAGACTGCCACAAGGAATTGTAAATTAAGCGAAGAACACGTTGATTGCACGAATTTAAAGACTCACCGACATTCTTACACGGTGGTTTCTCTGTCCACGTGTATGTACTCCACAGACCTGTCCTTATGTCAGGAGCTAACCGTATTGGTATTGCTGCCTGGATCTAACAACAGCTCTTCGGTCAAGCGTCTTCCGTCAGCAGTGGTGAGCAACTTCTTTTTGCCTAATCGCCTGTCTCTCGTCCGCCTGAACCTCGCTATCAGAGCGAAGATGGTGAAGAGGATGCAGGCGGCCAGCACCGCCGCCGTGCAGCCGAGCGCGGTGTACACCCCGCCGGGAAACTGCTTGAAGAACCTCCTCCCCACTCCGCAGTGCATTTCGTTCTCGTCGTAGCCCGACG
>JADDOH010008710.1:0-19887 GCA_016648135.1 Agrypnia vestita
GAACCCGGAAAGGAGGTGACCTGGGTTCGAATCCCAGTAGTAACCTAATATTTTTTCGTGGATTAGATTTTTCTATATGTCTTTCTAATTGATTAATTAATTTGGTTTTGAAAATTTTACACGATAAAGTTTCGGAAATTGCACCATATGAGTCATTTTAAGGACCATAGAAAAAAGATATACTAAAGACAAAATGTAAACCATAAACAATAAAAAATATTATGCAATAATAACAATAAAAATACAAACAATAACAAGTAAAAACACTAAATTAATAAAAATATAATATTAGGTATATCGTCTTGTTCCATCAAATTGAATATCCATCGAAATTATAAGAGTATTGTAAAGATGACTAAAACTCTAGAACTAAAGAAAATCGATTAAAACTACCAGCTCCGAACCGGATTATTGTTTTGTGTTTTCGTACCATTGTAAATTATGCCTGTCTCAACACAGATATTTCTAGTGAGACAGGCATAGTCCAACCAAAATTTTTATATTTAACTTAAATAGAAATAAACAAATAAATAAATGAAATAAGACATTTTTCTCGTATCATCATCATCATTCTTGGCACTACAACCCTTGGTGGGTCTTGGCCTCCTCAATAATTTTCCTCCACTCATCTCGGTCTAGTGCCAGCTCTCTCCAGTTTCGAAGCTCTAAGGCAGAGATATCTTTGAGGACGTTGTCACTCCATCTTAGTTTTGGCCTTCCTAAGTTCCTTCGCCCTATAGGCCTTGAGTTCAGCAGGGACTTTGGTGCTTGATGCTCAGACATTCTCTCCACATGACCCAGCCACCGAAGTCTTCCCAGTTTTATAATTTTTGTGGCGTTTGGCTCCTTAATAGAGTATAGAGCTCATTGTTGTAACGTCTGCGCCAAAGTCAATTTTCTCGTATACCTTATCCTTTTTAGATATTAAATTTGTGAGAAGAAATATCAACGCGGGACGGTCTTGAGTCCATTTTGCTAGAGAGCGCTCGTGAGAATGAGTAACGTCAAGTGTCCTTACAGGGTGTTCTGAAAAATGTGAGACGGGAATTCCGAAATCGAGCGTCCGTTGCATTTTGAAGCGAACCCACTGGAAATTTTTTATTCGATTACAAGGTGGGGTTTTATTTCTAGCACCGTGATGTGAGTGAAATCTGCTGAACAGACGGATTGAGCGATTTAGTATCATTGATTTTCCCTGCGTTTCCCAGAGCTCACTTTGTTGTACTTCTTTATGGGGGCACGTCGAGGATAAAGTTTATGATGCAAGACCGGCATCGATAACTATAGAATTGAAGGTGGAGGAAGCAGAATGCTTCCAAATGCAATTTGAAATGATTTATGGTGTTTGAAATGATATTGATTTACGTTATCACCAATGCCTGGATCAGAATGGCCACTGTTGGCGCTTGCAATAGCAAAAAAATATTCTTCTTTAAATTGTTAAATAATAATTTATTTATAACTTGTAGCCAGGGGAGTGCAGTGAACACATCCAAGCACGACTTTTTTCTAAGCATATTAAAAAAAATTGGAAATAAAAGACATATCTCGTAATATTCTTATCACAATAATTGTTATATAATTACATCATTCAGATTTTAATATTTCGTAATATTCTGTCACTAAATATTTTAGTTCCCCAATGTATGTTTTCGTAAAAGTCATGCTTCAACGTTAACATTGTTACATTAGGGACTGACATTATTACAAAGAGATTTTTTTTTTAATTTTCAGTTTTAAAAAAGTAGTTATTTCATAATATTCTGTCAGATATGTTTAAATTTCGCTTATTTTTCCAAAATATTCGTATAAAAGTTTACGTATAAATCAAATTCAATGTAATGATTGCATTCCCCTGATATCTGCGAATCTCAACATTGTTACATTAATGACAAATAGTGTTACACGGAGAATTTTGTATTTTGAAGATATTTTGCAAGTTTTCCGAATAACTGAATAAATACATTATTTCCATCCCACTTGAGTCTCGGGGGCACTTTTGCACGGTCGCGGGCGTGGCTCTGGTCACGTAATGGTGGTCATCATTCATCTTAAACGTGTGGCCTAATTTTCCGCTTCGCTTCGTGCCACTTTCATCCCTACTCCAGAAGATGAGTCTCGCAAAAGGTTCATCGAGAGGCTGCTCCGGGCTGGCAGAAACTGGAACAATTTTCTTCACGGGGTTGAAACTTTGCGGCGTCGTAAATCTTCTTTATGGCGCCGTTTCGCTTCGGTCTCGCAAGTGCCGTGATCACCGCAAAACAGTTTCACCTTTATTGTTTTCATCTCTTAAAGTCTAACTTACTAGGCCGTCTCATAAAGTCTAATTTACTAGACCATCTCTCGGAGTCTAATTTAATATTCCGGAAGAATTGGCGTGCGAGTCGGTTTGAAGAGTTTAATGGCGTCCCGTAAATTAATCGGGACAGCCGGCCGTATTCCGAAAATATGTTGATTGGGATCTTAACATTGTTATCCCATCACTTAATAGATAAGATAAGAATAAAAATAAACGACACATCGGTGTTTGTTTCTTTCAGTTTCTACTCGGTGTTTGTTTCTTTCAGTTTCTACTTGACAGAGAGAGGGAGACAACGCGACATTAATAAACAAAGGGAATTCGAAAAATGTGAAGAAGAAAATATATTTCATTGTGAAATTCCAACTCAGGAACATATTTCTACGATATTTATCGTTCATACACAGGTTGAAGCAGAGATAATCCACAAGACTCCTGCTTAAATTACGAGTCGAAAATGTGATAGCATTAATGTCCTAATACCAATGCTTATGAAGACAAGCGACTTCAAAGTTTGCCGTTTACTTTTCAATATTTCTGATTTATCTTCTGAAAAACATAGAACTATCATTAAAGTAACTTCTCTCGATTATTATTAATTCGTGTGTTTACTACAAGTCACATAAAATGATTGAAACCTTGCGGAAATTTACATCAGAATTTTTCTGCAAGATTTAAATAACTTTATTTGATTTTTACTAAAGCTGTTTATATACTATTAGGTCCTTACATATGAAATTGGCGTTTAGTATGGGAGGAACATAAAGCCGATTTTTTTTTATTATAATATATTTATTTAATCAAAGTATGTACCTGTTACGGACAGACACGCCCGTAACAAATAATTATTTTAGAATAGGGTGGATCACCGATTACTCGCCTGTCTGCTGTGCTCCGGGCGTCGTGACGTCACTGACGATGAGTCACAACTCGCTTCTAAATCTTGTTGATGATGATGATACTTTGGAAACACCGGAGAGCAACGCTACGATCGACGGTGTTTCTTCAGGGGTTTTAATTCACCAAAATTTACACACAAGAAAAATAAAAAGCAAAGTTTTTGTTTCAGAAGGAAACCTAGCGAAAAACGGGCAGAGTGACGTTGTAAAAACTATTTGTCGCACAAACACGGCAACAAATATTTACTGGCACTAAGGCACTGAGAGCACTGTGATTTCGCTAGGTTTTCGCAGCCTTTTTATTTGGGTCCAGCGAAAATAACGGGAAAATAACTGCCAAAAAGGGATTACTGAGAGAGGGGATTTACATCTTTATTGTAGGCATCGGCGTAACGTGGTGGACCACGGAAGCTGTGCACTCGGCCTAGCGGAACGACCGCTGGGCGCCGGCGATACCGTGCATCGGCGGCGCATATCTCGCGGCGCGCGGATATTTTTTAAGATAAATCCACTCTCTCATATCTCCCGCTAATGAGTCATATGTCAAAATGTGCGTCTGACATGCCCGCATGTGGGTGTAATACGCAGATTACTGTCCGGGCATGTCAGCGCTTGCAAATCGCGTGCATGTGACAAAAAATGAAACTTTTTTATTTGTGAAAATATCTAAATTATTAATATCGCATCAGGTAGCCCTTGTTTTTCTGAAGAAAATGACACCTCACACTTTGATTATTGAGCTCTCTAGCGATAGTGAATCTAAATTTAGCGCCGTACGAAAAAATGTACGGCGCGCTATCTCAAGTCACGAGCCGTGTGGGTGTCGGTTATTACCTGCCCGTATTTCTATTGGTACAGAGATGCGGGCAAATACACTGTAGCTGACCGCTCCGTAGGCGACTACCTGATTTTTACTTTGCGATTTTATCTCAAAACAAAATTTAAAATATTTAATTAAGCGCGCCCGCGGCCTGAGTGACTCATCGTGAGATTTTAATCTCTCTCCCTCGGCCGCGGTCGTCGCTCTAATGGATGACTCATTAACGGGACCCTCCTTGACAGTTATATACATAATTAGCAAAATAATAGTTATATACACATATTTAAAATATTCTTAAGCTATTTTGCCTTTACGGCCTGGACCCTATTCACGATTCAAGACATTTATTTTTAAATACTTAATATTATATCATATTTCAAAATTAAGCAAAAAAAATATTTTTAATCTTCGATTTTTGATCCTGTGCGAACCATGTACCATTGCTATCTATGCACTTTTGCCATCTCATAGGTAGTTCATCGATCCCTTTACTAAAAAAACCATTCGGACGGGAATCAATAAAATCTTTGAAGGCGGTTTGGACTGCCCCATCGGAGTTGAATTTTTTCCTGTGCAAGAAGTTATTCAAATTTCGAAAAATATGGTAATCTGTTGGGGCAAGATCCGGAGAGTAAGGTGGATGTCTTAGACATTCCAATTGAAGCTCCTCTAATTTGGTAGCCGTCTGTTGTGCAGTGTGGTCTAGCGTTATCATGAAGCAGCAGTGGCCTAGAGCGATTAACCAGCCTCGGTTGTTTAGCAGCTAGCTTTTCCATCATGGTTTGCAGTTGCTGACAATAGACATCTGCCGTAATCGTCTGGCCAGATTAAGAAAGCTGTAGTGAACGACACCAGCACTAGTCCACCAAACGCTCACAAGTAACTTTTTTGGAGTCAATTTTCGCTTGGGGCATGGTTTGGCTGGTTCGGCAGGGTTCAGCCATTGCGATGAGCGCTTCCGATTATCGTACAGGATCCACTTTTCATCACAGGTAATGATTCGATTTAAAATCCCTTCATTATTGTGCCGGTTGAGTAATGCAACGCAGCAGTCAACGCGCGTTTGTTGATTTGCTTCACTCAATCGTGAGGTACCCACCTTTCAAGCTTTTTCACCTTACCAATTTGCTTCAAGTGGATTAAAACAGTTTTATCACTAACACCGCAGCCTGCAGCTAACTCGGATGTGGTTTGCGATGGATCCGCTTCCACATAGCCTTCAATTCTTCATTATCAACTTTGGTCTCCGGCCGTCCACGGGGCTTGTTCTGCAGGTCGAAATTTCCCAGAACGAAAACGTTGGAACCAAAAACGCACTGTGTTTTCTTTTGCGGCACCGTCGCCATACACATCATTAATCCTTCGAGCCGTTTCTGCAGCACTGGTGCCACGGTGGAACTCGTACTCGTAAATAACGCGATATTTCAAGTTTTTCATTTTGTAAACTGAGTGACGCAAAGAAAAAAACAATTGAGGAAAAAACAAATGAATTATAATTTTCAAAACACAAATACATGAGTAAATAGCTGTATAAATTTGGATTTGGAAATCCTAACCAAAGAGAAGATATTTGAGATCAAATTTGCCAGTACGGCAAAACGCCAATTTCATATGTAAGGACCTAATATATTGGAAATTTTGTTTTTTTTCTGGTATATCATAGTACCCGTCGATGATGTAACCTTTAGGGGTTTGTGTTATGTACCTACTTTTGAATGGGAAATAGTGATCAGTATCCGTGATTTAACTACTATTGGTTTTGATTCTAGTACCGGTGATGAGGGTTTCTCTATTCCCAGACATTTTTCAATTCCGGGACTCGATTCGCAGATTTGGATCATTCCCGAGATCCCGGATCGGATGATAAAAAATAATTTAAATAAAATATTTTATGTTTGTTTTTATAAACATTGTTAATTTTATTTCAATTGATTGTTCAATTCAATTGTTATTATAAATTAAAAAAATACTGTTTATAAATAAAAATACAGATATAATAAATTCTTAATACATATTAAAAAACATTTCAAAAAAATATTATTTGAATGAAATTTACTTTGTATATATATTTACAATTGATCTATTTATTATACAGGGTGTACCAGAGCTAGCAGCAGAAACTTGGCAGGTAGATTCCTGACTATGTTATGAGTCTAAAATGTTCAAGCAACCGTGGCCTAATATCAATAGTTATGGTGATACGCAATATCAAAGTTTGCATTTTTTTTCGATATTTCTTATTTATTTTTTGCAAAAAGTTGAACTATCATTACAGTATCTTATGTCGATTATGAAAAATTCATTTGCTTTAATACAAGTCGAATAAAATGGTAAAAACCTTGCAAAAATTGAAAAAAAGTCATTTTTACAGGTTTTTATCATTTTATTTAAGTTGTATTGAAAACAAATGCATTTTTCATCATCGATATAATTTACTGTAATGATAGTTCAACTTTTTGCAAAAAATAAGTCAGAAATATTGAAAAAAATGCAAACTTTGATATTCCATATTTCCTTACCTATTGATTGCTTGAACATTTTAGACTCATAACATAGTTAGAAATTTACCGGCCAAGTTTCTGCTGCTAGCTCTGGTATACCCTGTAGATATATTATACTAATAAAAATAAAATTTTGTAATTAAATAATACACACAATCAAACAATGCTATTCAAAATACCATTTTAAACATGTCATTGTTCAAATTTACATCTGGGTCTGCTTTACGATTTAGTACATATATTTGACAATCATATTTATGATGTCAAAAATTTATAGGTACAAAATCACCGTCGTGTGTTTTGACAGTCATAAATTATTTTTTAATTCATTTGTCACTCAGTATCATATATATTTTTTATTTTATTTAAAAATATAAAAGAAACTTGAAAAGGTTTATGAATAACATTTTTACATGATTCAGTATAGGAATATAATAATAGATACTATAATTTAGATACAAAATCATTTTTTATAATTGGCCGAGTTTTAGCATTTTTGTCACATCTGTTTTGAATTTGTCAGTAGTCAGTTGTTTGGTCTGTTGTAATAAAGATTAAATAAATAAAATTATATTAAATTAATTTAAAATTACATTAAATTAAAATTAATATAATATAATTTATTTAAATTAAAAAAATAAAATTAATTTAAATTAAATATATTCAATTAATTTAAAATTGATGATGAAATTACCATTTATTTAAACTATTTTTTTTTTATCTTTATGAAACTAAAATTTATTTTCAATTGTTCCATGATTCTAGAATGTTGTAGAACAGATAAAGAATACATATAAATAAACAATTGAAACATTGTAAACAGAAAAATATATCCTAATCTTAAATGATTTGATTAAAACTCATATCTGGAGTGTGCTGATTTATGGCAGCGAAACATGGACCATCGGCCATAGCATGTCCGGGAGGCTAGCGGCCTTTGAGATGTGGTGCTACAGGCGCATCGCGTGGATCTATTGGTCTGAACATATCCGAAACGACGAGGTGTTGAGCAGGGTGGGCGCAAAGAGGCGGCTCCTTAACAGAATCGCCCAACAGCGAGCAATTTGGATAGGCCATAATATAAGGCATCCGGGCCTGTTTTTAACCATCGTCGAGGGAAATGTTGAAGGAAACAATCGTATCGAAGACCAGATTATCGGAGATGTGCGCTGTAGCTCCTACTAAGAGATGAAGAGGCTGGCAGGTGACAGAGGAGTGGAGAGAGCGAGTGCTTGTTGCAGACCAATCCTGGGATTGCGACCCAAAAAAAAAAAATCTTAAGTGCGGCTCACTAACACATCGAAAGGCGTTATTTATTGTTTTATTTGCACTCTTACACAATTATTGCGAATCCCGGGACCTGACATAAGCATTCTCGGGACTCGATGCATTGAAAACGCCGCGTATTCCCGGGAATGCGTTCCCGGGTTGACCCGGGTTACAAACCCTATCGGTGATGCTCGCCGAATTAAAAATAATTACAGTTACCAATCATCGTTGCAACACTCATCGCACAATCACAGGCGCAGTCACGGTTTATCTCATCACCGCGGGAAATGCTGTATGGAGCTGTTTCCTGTTTCGAGAGTAGCAATTTTAGTGAGTGAATGTGCAGTTGTTGATGTACCGTGAAAATTATGCCCGTTCCAATGCCGTGGTGTAAAAGGTTTCCCGAAACGCAAAACATTGAATGCCATTCAAAACGAGACACGGGCTTGTGGGGAGGCCCTTTTAAAATATGTATGGCGGCCGCGGGAGCAATCATGCAAAAGCCCGCTTTTAATTAATCCAGTCGCTTCAATTATATTATTAAAATAAACTAGGGAAAATAAAGAATGAATATAAAAAATGGTGTGGTAATACAAATAATTTGTATAATAGCATTTTCACACAGCCAGATAACTGAAGTTAAAAAAATATATACAATATCATAAACACCCTAATAGTGAAAAATCATCGATGCAGGGTGTCGAATAGCTAGTAGCAAAAACTTTACAATTTACTTGGATTCCTGCCTTAATACCTGAGTCGAAAATGTTAAAGCAACCACGATCTAATATCAATAGTTATGGAGATATGCAATATTTTTCAATATTTCTGACTTCTTTTTTACAAAAAGTTGAACTATCTTTACAGTAGGTAACTTATATCGATTATGAAAAATTCATTCGCTTCAAAATAACTCAAATAAAATGATAAAAGGCTCGTAAAAAATCTATTTTAAATTTTTGAAAGGTTTTTATCATTTTATTCGACTTGCATTAAAACAAATGAATTTTTCATAATCAATATAAGTTACTGTATTTATAGCAATGGGACATGTATAGTGGGTGGCAGGCGTCTACGCTGGCCAAAAATACGATTTTTTATTCTAAGTAAACAAATCTTTTTTTTTTAAATATCTTGTCTCAACCTACCGCGCCACGATTGGTTCTCATAGATGCGTTAACATTATTGCAATATATAAATATGTAACTTTTACGGTTTACTTGTCAAAATACAGTACAGTAGAATCCGCTTGTTGTAATTACTGGGACCCATAACCGGCTGATAATATTAAGCAGAAGATAAAAAAATATTATTAAAAATTAATAGGATAAGCATTGGGCACAGAACCTGTTGACACTACACATACACTGTCCCTTCGTACCTTTATTTCCCTATATTCTATGAATTATTGTCGAGAAATTAATTAAATCCAGCAATTTTCGTAGAAAATTATTTTTTATTTTTTAAATATTTTTAATTTTACGCTTCAACAGGCCCAAGAGGTCCAATTGTAGAACCGAAAAACATCACAAAACACCCAGGCTTGAGTAAATCACATAGATTAATTGTGATCTCACCGGGAATCGACCCCGGAAACCTCGGCGTGAGAAGCCAGTGTCATGCCCATTGCCCACTAGGCTGCGATGGCCGCTTAATTTTGATATTCTCTGCTATCAATGTTGATAACAATAACCGAAATTCGATTACAATAGGCGGATTATTTCAAAATAATTTTGTTTGCAATAACCGATTGATATTTTAATCCGCGATTACAACATCCGGATACCGCTGTATATTGCAGTTTATTTTTTCTTATTGCAAAAACTGGGTGCTTCGCCGGCAGTACTAAAAGGCCAATCATGACGGGGAGATAAAACGTCTCGGTGGCTCTCGCGGCGCTGAGCGTTTCTTCGTTTAACGGCTTCGGTATGGGCCGTTAAAACACGACCGGCACAATAGCAGGGGGGGCCGTAATAGCTATCTCCCGCGCGGTATAAAAGTGCCCAGTCGCCGGTATCGTCAAATACTCGTAAATAAATAAATAAACCGATTTTTATATCCTTTGCCGCCGGGGTGAAGACTGATGAGAAACAAACGAGATGCTGACAGCATCGCCCGAAATTATATTATGATTGGAGTGGGAAAAATAATTATTTTTAATACTACGCTTTATCCCATATTCTACTCGAATTTATGTACATATGTACTCTCAATTATCTGAATGCGGATTTCCTATGTTAACAAAATTTTTATTATTTTTGCAAAAAAATTGTCTCGGGCCATGTTCATACATTTGGTGGGATGTTTAAAATAGGTGGCAGGTTAGCGGGTTGAGAAAAACAGAAATATATAATTTCTTGTTGGTCTCGTGAGTTAGTGATAGGTGTGTTTGCTTATACATTTTACATAATATTTACCAAGTACATACATTTATTTGATGACTGACCCACAGCAAGACTTTTTTATCAACAAACGTTATATGTTTTTTTTATTTTTTTTACCAGTCTGTGAAAATGTGTGATAAATATAAGAAAGTTGTACCTATATATCAAAAACTTGTATTTTTATTATTTTCAAATATAACTTACAGTTTATTACATATTATTTTATTCTAGTCTATTAAAACTCTACACTGCTACACTTTTATTTGATTACTTATTTTGTACAGTAAAACTTCATTAATTCGAAATTCAAGGGACCCACAAAAAAAACATTTATGCGGAACCCCAATAATTCGAAAGTACAAAAAAAAATAAAAATCGCGGTATGATTGCAAAATTCTCCAAAAATAGTAAAACTCAAAAAAAGTCGTTAATTTTGTGAAAAACGTCTGTATTTTTGCATATTTCAAGAAATCATTTCGAAAACGCAATATTTATTGCTAATACAAAGACCGCGATATTTCTATTACTAAATTATCCAATATTTACGTATTTATCGTTCTCACTTACGAAAAAAAATCGAAATATTTTTTTTAAATTTCGTCACTTCCTGTAGATGTCGTGTTAGGCAAAAGTCAAATTACTATAATGAAGAAATAAAATCAATTTATTGTTTTTGTCTTACAAAGTATACGCGTATTATCGGCGCCCGTGCACTAGCCGCCCGGAATTGTATCTGTGCAAAAATGTAGGAGAATCTATAAAACATGTATTTTGCAACCAACCTATTTTTATATATGCACTTTAGTATTTTTATGATAATATGGAAAGTTAAAAAAAGGTACGATAAGATTGGTAAAATGATTTATGTTTAGGGAATCGAAGAACTCTGGTTGAAATTCTATGTTTTATGGGTTTACAGATAGATATTTTCGACTTTGACAATTATTTTTAATGGTATGACTATTATTTTGGTAAAGATAATTACCAAGGACGTCCAATAATACCTAGGAACTATGAATAATACCTAAAAACTATGAGAAAATTTTATTGAAAAATATTGAGCAGCTTTTGAGATAGGTACCTATGTCGAATTTACAAAAAATATTTTTTTTACGAATATTTTTTTCCTGTTTTTTCCCGCTGTGCACGTTAGATCGCGAAATTACCCGCGGAATTTTTTTAACATAAAATTTTAAAGCAACAGAATTTATATATCTATGTACTATAATTATTTAAAAATGCAATACAAGAACAAAATATTACGCAAAAAAAATAAATTAAAAACATGCTTTTTCAAAAAATGTCTGAAATGGAAAAAAAATATTTTTGACACCCACTAAATCACAGTCAATATACAATCAAAAGCGTGGGGCGTTCACACGAAGAAAGACAAAAGTAAGATTGTGCAAGCAATTGTTGGGTTTTAGTTTTATCGACATACGCATACACCGTGATCGCTCTTAGTACCGTGGCTGTTAAATAAATAATTTTCCTTTTTAGTAATTTTTTATAAAAGCATGAATTTATTTTTATTTTATATTAATTTATACTTTTTAGTCTTCGTCATATTTAATTTTGTAATCATATTCAACCTCACTTAGTTGAAATTAGTAACACGAAATCTTCGTTTTCGAGTTGTAGTTTCAGTCAGTTTTTCGCTGCTTTTAATCTAAATATAATAATATCGTTGTCCGTCCGCTGCCTGTTTATTTTTCACTGTAACTTCGTGTAACGTTCGTAATTTCGTTCGAATGCACGGCTAAAAAAACGAAATTAAACGGCCGGAGATGGGGCTTGAACCTCGGGCCAGCGCACACGAAGGTGTCAACGATAGCGATGTCGCTATCGCCGAGCCTGCATTTCCCGTCAAAAATACCGTACATATAGGACTTAACAAAAACGCGAACCATGTCGAGTTCCGCCCAGCACAATCGCCGGGGTTTAAAATAGTAGGTACCTTTTTTAACTGCCGGCAGGGAAAATACATAAAAAAATTCAAAAATTATTTTAATAAAAGTCGTTATTACTACTTTATGGGTGTCTGATATAAATAAGTAAATAATTCTTTAGGAACCGCCATGTAAAAGTATCGTCATTTTGACGGGTTACAGCTAGTAATAATAATAATATAGGGGGCGCTATTATATTATTACAGCTAGTAATAATATAATAGCGCCGTTTTCTTGAGTACTTCCCAAAGGGGGCTTCATGCAAAAGATTATAACAGATTGTTAGTTAACTTAGTAAAAACCACTACCAGATTTTAAGTCTACCTAAAATCTGGTAGTGGTTTTTGTAGACCTAAAATCTGGCAGTGGTTTTTACTAATCTGTTATAATGTCTAACCACAAAGTTAATGCTTTAAATATTAACAAAAAATTATAGTACAAAACTTACTGGCTAAAAAACTGATTTACTATTACTTATTATACACTGTACCTAGTATATGACGTGCAAAAAATGTAAAAAAATGGTTAAAACTACGCTTGAGAGTGCCAGTAAGAATTAGGTATTTTCGCGGAGTGCATACTAGGAGTGGAAAACATTTGGTAGTGTTGAAACAGTCTGATTCTATTAGTTTTTATGTGATTGTCTAAATATGTGCGTCTTTAGTTGTTTTTTGAACTGTGATTTGAACATTAGAAGAAGTCATCGCGGAATCGAAGATGGTCTTCTCATACCATCTTCATTTCGCTTCTGGTTCTTATCTGCTAGTCTCTTCCACCTGCTTCCGCTTAGCCATCTCCGTTGAAGTTAATAAAATAATCGATCGTGCGTCAAGACCGATACATTCAGAATTGATAAAACTTTCAATGTTCTGCGTTTCCATCTTCGGTTCCCTTCCGAAGCGTTCGATTTGGATGTCTCTGTCAACAAAGGCTATCAAAGCTCACGGGCGGCGTCCTGACATTCCTCCAGGACGCGGCCAGACGCGGCGGTGTTAGGGCCGAAGATAAACACTCCGGACAGCCGCCAGCTCTCTCCTCGGCTCGTCAAGCCCTGCGTAAACACCACCACATCTCAATCTTTATCGCTTCGGCGGAAATTCCTTCTTTCTTTAATAACAATGCTCTGCGGAACTGCATGCTCGGATTGGGGTATTTTCGGCATCTGAATATATTGAAAATCTGCAGACTACGGCCAATCAGATGAAGGCCCGGAGAAGTGAACCCGGGCTTATGATAATGGCATTATGATAAATATTTACAAAAAAATTAAGCACGTGGCAATTAGGGTTTCTGATCCGGGAATGGATTCCCGGGAATACATAGGGTATTCGATGCACCGTGTCCCGGGAATGCTTATGTCGAGTCCCGGGACTCGAACTCGGAAAAGTTGTACTAGAAAATAATTTTAGTTTTAAAAAAATAAAAGCTTATGAATCTTCAGGAGAGCGAACAATTAATCTACAAAAATTGTTCGCTACTCTGTTGACCATAAATCCGACATCAGTTGAAACAGAGGGTTTTTCAATTGCTGGAAATATCTATATGAGTATGTACAGAATTTAAAGAAGCAGGATATCACATGTAAATTGAAACATTTTGGTATCTTTAAAATCTATTTTAAATAAAATTGTTTTAATGTGTGTATTTTAATTTCAATATTTTATTTTTGTTATTATAATATATTGATCTAAATATGTGGTCGGGCCATATCTATATTTGGAATATATAGCGAACGCCTTTCATTGAGAAATTAGGCAAGCCGCGTTACCTGTCTCCGCCAATGACGCGAGACCCAGCAGGGCCGGCAGTAGTACATATTGGACCGCCGCTGTGAGTATATACTCGTTCGCCATCGCCGCCGTGTGACATTTTTTACGCACGTTCCGCAATAACCTCAATTTGTCGTTCGATCTTAAAACCGCCTTTTCAAATCCGTTCTTCGCAGTGGATTTGTTTACATTATTGGTGAAGACGGCCACCCGCATCTACAGTCCACTCAATCGCATTTCATCAGGTCGCAGTTCAATAAATCGAAGATAACCAGGAGGTAAGTGTCTTGCATGTTTTCTCAGTTACGGGCCTTTCGCTACGTATTGGACATCTTGCTTGCCCCTTGGAAGTTTCCGTATAGTTGGACGCTCAAAGCGCACCATTTAAACCATAACCTAACCGCCTCACCATATAATTTTGGTACCTTCGACCGGAGATCGATCCATATACAAAGGTCGAACGAACGAATTAATATATTCATACATCCGACTATATCGTATTGAGCAACTCCATTATCGCAATTTGCATAATATTTGTTCAGTGAAATAATTACGCAGCGTGATATTTGTCGATATAAATATCGTTTAATATTTTTTCAGCTACTTTTACTTGACAGTGTTATTCACGCACGGATACTTTGCACTTGTAACAAAGTTATAGAATTGTTTATTTCGAATAAAATATTAAATAAATTCGGTATTCAAACATATTAAATAACAATTTTAACATAACATAACATAACAAATAACATTTCACAAGTGAGTATTTTAGAATAAATACGAACTTATTGTTAGATCACTGAAGTACCTCCCGATAAAAAATATTCAAAATGTCGCAGATAAATAGATTGAAATCTTTAGAAGCAAAACGGGACGCTGTTTTCGCTCACGTAAACATGATGTACGAAAAATCAAAACGGATTTCGTCTGAGAATACAAGGACGACAGAGTCATTCTTGGCAGACATACAAACGATTGATGAAACAAAAACGCAGTTCACCGCCGTTTCAGATGAAATAAATATATTGAATTTAGAATTGAATCCTGACTTTGTACCGGATTATCAAAAACTTATTGCATTTGATGGGATCATCTCTCATATCAAATTTAAAAAATCCCAACTTTCGGAAACAAAGTTGCAAGAGGCTCCTGTATTGGATAGTCCAATGAAGTTGCCGGCTATTCAAATTCCGTCATTTGATGGCAACCAGGAGAACTGGCCCATTTTTTATGAAACGTTTAAGGCCAACATTCATCAAAATAAACTATTAACCCAATCACAGAAAATGCAATATTTAATTTCAAAATTATCGCACGGCGCTCTTTATTTGACATCAGGGGTACTTCCTACGGGAGAAAATTACAATTCTTTATGGAATAGCCTCGTACAAAAATATCAGGATAGAAGGGCGTTGGGTTGTTATTACTTAAAAAATATTTTCGAAATAAAATATGTCAACACCGCTGGTGGCTTAAACGCGTTTATTGAGAAATACTCTGCGTCCGTTTCCGCTTTGAAACAGCTGGGAATCGAAGATCTAACAGACTTCATTCTTTTGTATTCCGCGTTATCGAAATTGGATAGCCAAACTTCACAAATGTTCGAGATGACGCAACGTGAAAAGGAAATTCCCGCTTACCAAGATCTGGTAGAATTTTTACGAAGTCAGGTGAAAATTTTAGAACGTACAACTACTAGCAACACCGCTTCTGTTCGATATGGTCAAAATAATTTAAATAAAAATAAGACTTACAAATCTTTCTTGACTAAAAGTACTGGAAATAATTGCTTATTATGTTTGAGAGAAGATCATAAACATTTGTACGAATGTCCAAAGTACAAAGGCATGCCGATCAACGAACGCTTTAATTTCATAAAGACCAAAAATGGTTGTATTAACTGTCTAAGTTACTCGCACATTATAAAAAATTGCAAATCAACGCGTAATTGCAAAAAATGCAATAAACGTCATAATACGCTTCTTCATTTTGAAGATAATAATCGAGATGATGCGCATCCAGTAGCATCTATATCACTGGTTACCGCGCGAAACCAGTCAAAATCTTATTCGCCTAGTGCTAATATTTTATTGTCGACGGCCCAAGTATTAGCTTACAAAAATCAAAATGAAAAACGGTTAATACGATGTCTAATTGATAGTGCATCGCAAAATCATTTGCTCACAGTAGCGTGCTGTGATGAGTTAAATTTAAAAATCTCGCCGCTTTACAATGCGGTCCTCAAGGGTGTAGGCAATAGCTCGCGTCCAATAAAAGGATACACTAATTTCATCATACAATCACGAGTAAATTCACAGACTTATAATATCCAGGCTTTGGTTGTTGACAAAATCACCAATAACCTACCTGTGCAATACATTGACACGGCAAATCTGGCTTATTTAAAAAATGTTCAACTCGCTGACACGGATTGGAATATACCGAAGCCGATCGATTTAGTTTTAGGTGCAGAATTATTCCCGTATCTTATATTAGGTGGTCGAATAAACGCACCCTCTCCCGCTCCGCCGTTGTTAGAAACGACTTTAGGCTACATCATAATGGGCGAGATGTCTATGGAAAATCCCAAAAAGGAAGATTCTACTTTAACTCTTCTATCTCTAAATGATGGTGATTTACAGACTTCTCTGCAAAGTTTTTGGCATCTAGAAGAGATTCCAACTAGGCAGTTCCTGAGCCCCGAGGAGACGACCTGCGAAAGGTTATACAGCGCATCTGTAAATAGAGATGAGGCTGGACGTTACTCGGTCGCATTACCTTTTCGTGGAGATTCAAAGGAATTAGGTAATTCACGAAATACTGCGTATCGCCGACTTATCGCTCTAGAGAAGAAATTCAAACAAGAACCAAAACTTCGTGAAAATTATAATAACGTAGTAAACGAATACATTGAAAAGGAGTATTTAACTGAGATTACCGCAATCGATGTCTCAAACCAGGGTTATTACATACCGCATCATGCCGTCACACGCCCAGATAAGCCAATGCCGCGAATTGTACTCGACGCAAGTTCAAAAACCCATACTGGGAAATCATTGAATGATGTATTATATGCTGGGCCTAACTTACAAGCAAACCTTTTCTCTCTTTTACTTGAGTTCCGGTTATTCCCTGTAGCTATGACCGCGGACATAAAGCAGATGTATTTACAAATTGGTACATTTCAAAATGATCGTAAATATTTAAAGATATTATTTCGTTTTAGCGACTATAGCAACGAGACGATCAGAGTATTTCAATTCAACCGCCTTCCATTTGCCCTCAAACCTAGTCCGTATTTAGCTTTGCGTACTATTCGTCAGCTAGCATCAGACATGCGCTTTCAGTACCCTGATGCCGCTGCAGTCGCCGAGTCTAAACTTTACATGGATGACTTGGTGCATTCAATGCCTGACGACGAATCGGCCATCCGCACCTCTCGAGAGTTAATCTCGTTATTCAAATCAGGATCCTTTGAATTAATTAAATGGTCGAGTAATTCTTTGGCATTACTCAATGACCTCCCGCAGTCTCATCGAAGTTCAGTGGATTTCACAAATGAGAACAACAGTACTAAAGTTCTAGGTTTATCTTGGGAACCTGCTGAGGACAATTTCTTCTTAACAACTCTGCAGGTCCAAGAGACATGTACAAAGCGAAGCATACTTTCATTAGTGGCTCGTTTGTTTGATGTTATAGGCATCGTGGCCCCAGTAATCCTGTATGCCAAATTGCTCATTAAGGAGCTCTGGTTGTGCGATATTGGTTGGGATGATGTACCTCCTGAGAGCATCATTCAACGCTTCACTGCACTTACGAGTGAATTTCACTTGCTCTCGACTTTGAGAATTCCGCGCCATATTGGTGTTCTAAAGGACAGTACAGTTTGCATCGTCGCCTTCTGCGATGCGAGTATGAAAGGTTATGGTTGTGTCATTTATTTGCACTCCACAGATTTAACAGGGAACGTATCAGTCAGGTTATTGTGTTCCAAGTCTAAGGTTTCACCAACAAAGATAATTTCACTCGCTCGTTTGGAGTTATGCGCTGCCCTTTTGATGTCGAAGTTAATAAAGACTATTCGGGATATTTATAGTTCACGCATCACCATCGCAGGAACATATGCATTCTCGGACGCTACAATTGCCTTGTCATGGATCCACTCTTCCCCGCATAGATGGTCCGTATTTGTGAGCAACCGCGTAGCTCAATGCCAGGAAAATGTACAACCCCAAGATTTCTATCATATCGCAGGCATTGAGAATCCTAGTGATTGTCGATCTAGGGGCATGTTACCATCTCAATTGGTAACCCATGACTTGTGGTGGAACGGGCCTGTATGGCTACGTTCTGTCATTTCAAGTTGGCCTATCCAACCATTCTTACCTACAAAATATGAGGTACTCCCGGAATTGAAATCCACAACTTTGATTACCGCTAAGATTGTACCTTGTAGTTTTTACGAATTAGCTCAAAATATCTCTCGTTGGGATAAACTTCTGCGCATCATCGTATACTGCCTCCGTTTTATGAAAAGATTACCTCGTTCCCCAGCAATTGGAGTCGCTTACTTACTTGCTGCTGAAAACACGGCTATTCGTGCCGTTCAAAATGTTCATTTTGCTAAGGAAATGGCGGATCTAAAAGGAGGAAAAGGCTATTCTAAAAGGTTAACACGTCTTAGTCCTTTCATAGATGAGGATGGTATTTTGCGGATTGAAGGAAGATTATCCAATTCAGGTCTTCCTTTCGAGGCAAAACATCCTGCTCTGCTCCCAAAACATGACCACGTAGTCGCCCTTATAATAGATCACCATCACCAATTGCATCTTCACACTGGGCCAGGATTACTTTCATCAATCCTTCGTCAACGCTTTTGGATCCTTTCCGGAAGAAGCGTTATTAGATGGAGAGTGAGAAAATGTAATAAATGCTTTCGCGTTTCTCCTCTACATCCCACGCCTAAAATGGCTAATATGCCAGCCTACCGAATTCAGGAAGCAAAGGCTTTTACACACACAGGGGTAGATTATGCTGGTCCGCTAAATATAACACTCCAACGCAAGCGTGGACAAAGGTCGCAAAAGGCCTACATCTGTATTTTTGTCTGCTTGACAACGAAAGCTGTTCATATCGAACTAGCATCAGATTTATCCTCGGACATCTTCCTAGCTGCATTCAAACGTTTTATAGCACGTCGAGGACCCGTATCTTGTCTGTATTCCGACAACGGCTCGAACTTCATAGGTGCCAAGGCCCAGTTAGATGAATTTTATAAATTAATCTTGTCCTCGGACTATCAAAACGCTATAAAGGATGAGCTTATTAAACGACGCATTTGTTGGAAATTAATTCCACCGCATAGCCCGCACTTTGGAGGGATCTGGGAAAGCAATATAAAATGTTTTAAAAACACATCTATACCGCGTAATCGGAAGTCAGTTGTTGACTTACGAGGAACTCTTCACAGTTCTTACACAGATCGAAGCGTTGCTCAATTCCCGGCCACTTTGTGTTATGTCTGAGGATCCGTATCCTGAGGCGCTGACACCAGCACATTTTTTAATGTCATCACCACTCCAGTATCTTCCGGTATCGGACATTGCTGACGATACGCGGAGTCTTTGTACACGCAAACAACTACTAGATAACTTAGTTAGGTCATATTAGAAAAAATGGCATCTAGAGTATTTACACACTCTACAAGTCCGACAAAAATGGTGTACTCCAGATAATCCCGTCACCGTCGGTAAAGTCGTGCTAGTGGGTCAGGATAACGCACCACCGCTTAGCTGGCCTTTAGGAGTAATCTCTCAAATATATCCAGTTTCAGATAGTGTAGTGAGAGTTGCTCTAGTGAAAACTGAATCCGGTTTTTTCAAGCGACCAGTGGTGAAACTTTATCCTCTCCCGACCCAATAAATAGCTCTTAGTTATATATTATTTTTATTTATTTTTTTTCACGCCTCTTAGTGTACAATAGCTCTTAGTTATATA
>JADDOH010008711.1:0-41925 GCA_016648135.1 Agrypnia vestita
CTAGCAATTTTACGTAAAAAATGACAAACATTAATTTTTGCTTCGTATTGCACTTAGTTTATCTCTTATAATAATCACTCTAGCAATTTTACGTAAAAAATGACAAACATTAATTTTTGCTTCGTATTGCACTTAGTTTATCTCTTAGAATAATCACTCTAGCAATTTTACGTAAAAAATGACAAACATTAATTTTTGCTTCGTATTGCACTTAGTTTATCTCTTAGAATAATCACTCTAGCAATTTTACGTAAAAAATGACAAACATTAATTTTTGCTTCGCATTGCACTTAGTTTACGTCTTGAAAGAGCACGATCAAATCACAGAATACCTCGAAAATTTAATGTCCAGCCTCGCTGGCGCGTTCATGCAATGTTTTCCACCGTTGGCAGGCGAATCCCGTGTTTTTTAAAATTTTATTAATCACACAGATGATGCGTCGAAATCTCCCGATAATTTCAATTCTTAGAAAAAAATATTTTCTTTTTCCACGTAGGTATACATACTTTAAACAGGACGTTCACTTGTTGTGCGATAATACTAATGCAAAATACACAACTCTAAATTATTGGAATGGTGTAAAAAAAACACAATATTATATAATAAACAAGTCCAAAAGATTGAAATATTTGGAGAGGAGCGTATTTACATTAACAATTATAGTCGCAGCTTCTGTCAAAATAAATACGAAAACCAACCAACCATGCTGGCTGTTATTGATATTGTTGCCAATTGCCACTACGCCAGTGACGGAAAAATTCACGAGATGGGGCGTACAACAATTTTGATGGCACGGGAAAGATTTACAGATTTTTTTTTTCTAATTAATAGGATCATGGATAGGACATTCATTTTTGTATTTTTTTTCTACACAAATATATTATTATGCTGACTGCACTGTTATTTATGATATACTGGCGGTGCGTACCCGGAGTTTCCCGGATAACAGGTTTAGTTTAATAGAAGTTTGTGGGGTAAGGTGCAATTGTTTTGCAAAACCTCTAAATAGTAATGTTTTCATTAAATCCAGGCAGGAGCTGGATGGAATATACGGGAGAGTGGTGGGGAATGACCTTACATATTTTCATCGGGGTTGTAAAATGCAACTTACAAATTCTTGGTTCAGTTCTGTACGACTGTTCATTGGTAATTTTTTTTTTGGAACATCACCTAGTAATAGACAACATAACATTCAAGATTCTATCAAATTAAACATTATAAATAAAAATTATCTATCATTCTCTCAAGGGCCAAGGCACTTAAATTAATAAAGATAACTCATTATAAAGAAAGAGAAAAGAGTTATTGCCAAAAAAGAAAATTATTTGATTTCTTCTTTGCCAATTCCAGGCTTCACTTCCATACATCAAAAAAATATAAATATAAGTAGGCAAACTTTGGGTCAGATATGTTAAACGGTATAGATTTGTATTATATATCAAGAAGATGGGGTGGGGTAAAGGCGGAGGTGATAAATGTGGTTTTTGTTTTCCGCCAGATCCTAAAGAATAAATGAGTATGCAAAATTTGAGTGAGATCTATCAAACGGCATAGATTTTTTTAGAAAATATATCTGGGGTGTGGGTTGGTGTAAAGAGAGAGGGGGAAAATGTGGCGTATGTTTTCCGCAAGGGGGGGAATGTGGCGTATGTTTTCCGCCAGGGGGGAATGTGGCGTATGTTTTCCGCCAGGGGGGGGGAATGTGGCGTATGTTTTCCGCCAGGGGGGGAATGTGGCGTATGTTTTCCGCCAGGGGGGAATGTGGCGTATGTTTTCCGCCAGGGAGGGGAATGTGGCGTATGTTTTCCGCTAGGGGGGAAATGTGGCGTATGTTTTCCGCCATTCTAAAGAATAAGTATGCAAAATTTGAGTCAGATCGGTCCGGTAAACGTTGTAGATTTGTGACAGACATTGAGTTTTTTAGGTATAGATGACTTTTGTTATTATAAAAGTTATAATTAACGTTCGCCATAAAAAAATCAGTGTAGTTAAGTTCGTGCATCTCTAAAATCTTATTGATATTAGATTCCACTTTGATCATAATACGTACATAATTATGTACATATAAAATATAATACTCCATTCTAACACACGCGAAAAACTACTTTGTATGTGAACTTTTGACCAAAAAACATTGTGTTAATTAAGTTGTAATTTGTTTTTGCTCAAGCTTTTGATTTATTTGTGAACTGTGAAAATAGTTTAATAATATTTTTTGATTAATTTCAGATTATTTAAAAAGTGCATTCAATTTTATTTCTGTGTGAGAAAATTATTTGATAGGTTCTATTAAACATGGCTAGTGGAAATAAAAAACAAAAACTATTATATTAGTGGCAGAGAATTTTAAAGATCAAAAGCACTTTGTGTTCTGAGACAGTTGTATACAGATCCTCCTTAGTAAAACGGCATTATGAAACAATTTATAAATCATTTCTTGGGGAGAAAAAGGATGAACACATGCAATTAGAAATAAAAATATTCAATCAACATCCCAAATAAAATCTACTGTCGTACAAAAATAATTGTTGTTTAATCGCCAAACATGTAAAACTGTTCAGTGATGGGGAATATATTTTTTTGTATTTCTTGTGCATTGATTGTGTAACAATTTCTAGACATTTTGTTTCATGAATTTATTTTTAAAACTAGCTGTAACCCGTAAAAAATGACGGAACATTGGTTCGTGTCTTTGCTAAGCCCTAGTATATATTTATATGATTTTTTTGACGGTCCATGGAGAGGCGACAGTAGCTACATGCGCAGAACGGCCGGTTCGAGTTTGCCGGCCCGGGGTTCAAATCCCATCGCCGGCCATTTAATGTCATTTTTTTAGCCGTGAATTCGAAACAAATTACGGACGTTTCGCGAAGTTACGGGTATAGATGGACGGACGGACGAACAGACGGTTGACGACGAAATTATTACGTTTGATTTTGTTTGATGAGATTATTTTATAATTTGCTGCATTAACGAGCGTTGTTTAAACTAACTTAAAATATACAAGTAGGTACAGTACTTAGATGTTGTTTGGTGGTAGTGGTGTATAAATTTGGGGAGGGGGAAGGGGGAGAAATCAAAATAAGGAAACAGAGAGCGTTAGTAAAGGTGATCCATTGGGTACTATTATTATTATTTTTATTTAATTTTTTTTTATTTAATATTAAAACTACATTTAAATCATAATACATTTGTCTATTACAATCTACTAAGATACATTTTATTTTATTGCTTTGCCTCTCCAAAAATGAGACTTGCTCATGTGCTTGGTGAGGGGCTTACACTTTATTAGTTTATTTTGGATTTGGCTTATTTGTTCCTTAGCTATATGTCTTGTTATGCATTGTCAAATTGTATCGATCTAAAGTGTTGGTTTATTTTTTTCTTTAATTGTTGTAAGTCATCGATTTTCTTAATATCTGTAGGTAGGTTATTGAAGTTTTTTATGCCCAAGTATATGTAGTTTTGTTGACACAGTTTGGTATTATATTTTGGGATTTTAAAATTATTTTTGAATCTTAATGATGTGTTTTTTTCAAATTTAGCAGTTATGTTTTCTTTAATTAGTTGTATAATTGAAGTTTTTTTGTAAACATTCTCTAATTGTGGAACTTGGAATTTAGAGAAAAGTAATTGTGTAGAGAAGGTTTTTCTTTTTTTTAATATTACTTTTATAATTGATCTTTGGATTACTTTCACTGTGTTTATGATGTTATTATACGCCCCTCCCCATCCAATGATTCCATATTGGAGTAGTGCATGGACAGAAGCGTAATAAACCATTTTTAAATTATCTATGGTTAGTGTGTTACGCAATCTTATGAACATATATATGCATTTCCTTATTCTTTTGACCAACTCGCTAATGTGGCTGTGCCATTTTAGGTGTTGGTCTATTATTACACCAAGGTATTTTAGTTCTCTTTTAGATTCTAGGGTTGAGCATTTGTCATTGCAGTTAGTTTTTTTGCAGTTGGTGTCATGTACAATAATTTGTAAATTTGAAGGGATTGTCGGTTTTTTATTGAAAAAGGAATAAAGTAAGTTTTGTCGGAATTTAAGGAGAGTAAGTTGTTGTCAAACCATAATTTTAGCGTATTTATGTCATTTTTCGCTTGTGTATTAACTGTGTCCCAGTCGCTTCCTTTCGTGATGATCGCAGTATCGTCAGCGTATGATATTATTTTTCCGTTCAGTTTTAGGTTAAAGATGTCGTTAACGTAAATTATAAATAGCAATGGGCCTAGAACTTTTGTTAATTATATTGATTTTTTATTTAATTTTTTTGTTAATTTGTAATATTTCTAAAGCAGACAAGTTGAAGAATTTGTTAATATTATTGTGTTTAAAAGACGAATTATATTTTTTGAAACTTTGGCCTGTTTCTAAAAAGTGATTTACGAATTCTGAATAATTATTGTAATACGAATAAACCATCCACCTTATTAGCATAGCAGGGTTGTTACATCGGCTATCCACAAAAAAGACGAGACATTCACGAAAGTTTCTAGGGGATATGTCAAAACATTTGTCATACGTCAAAGTTGACGAAGTGTGTAATGTTATATAATACCAGTAAAGATATGACTGTTAAGGTACAGATACCCATGCTTCTTTACTGGCATGCTAATGAGCATGCCACTAATAAGCATGCCCTAACAACTGTACACACTTGCTCATTACTGGCATGCTTATTAGTGGCATGCTCATAAATAAGCATGCCCAAAGCTAACAATCAAACACACATGCTTATTAGTGGCATGCTCTTGTCATAGAATAGAGACGCTCTTGTTCAAAATGGAAACTTTGCAAACTGAAATAGAAAATTCAAGTGAACCAATAAATCAAAAAAGTTCCCGAGTTTCCATCCGCACATTTTTGATTTTAGTTTGCCTATTAATAAAGTTTCGTAAACATTATTTCTAACTATATTATTTTTACACAACGGTGACCGAGTATTCCACAGACATTCGTGATTCCTATAATAAGTCACGAAAAGTAATGTTTTATCATCTCCCCAACGCGCCATATTTGTTTAATCTGTCGCGGACTGAGAAGATCGCATCGATAATACTAGCCGCGAAGCCCGCGAATGACATAAGCATGCTCATAATAAGCAAGTCTGTTCACACATGCTCCAAAGATACCCCTTCTCTATAGTGAATGACAGTGGCATGCTTATAAATCAACCGGCGGTTGACTTTTGAGCATGCCACTAGGTGGCATGCTCATTTCTAGCAATGTGCGTACACACATGCCACTAATAAGCAAGGCCTAGAGAAGGTCGATACTGCGCATGCTCACGTGCCACTAAATAAGCATGTGTATCAGACGCCTTATGCACACATATTTATGCGCGAGCTTCGAATTGTTTGCTTTACCGCCTGCAACAGTTGATTAATAATCGTTACTCGGTAGTTATTGAATTAGTCACACTTATAGTATTATGTACTCAGTGCGGAAGTGACAAAATATTTTGCAGCGCGACACGTTTCGAACATGCGCCGGGAGTTAATCACACACACGACTATTTTCGTTGCTTCTGCAGGCTCGACATCTTTAGTCACCTGAGGACGTTTTCGATACAGATCAGGCCAGTCCAGAATATAAATGTGAATGTAATTTTGATGAATGTTAAAATAAAATAAAAATCGCTCCAATTCGCAACTAGCTGGAGCGGAATTTTACTTATATATTTATAGAAAATTTACCAATTTGCCTATAAAGTGGATTCGAAGAATATTCCAAATTTCGTTACCAATTTAAGCATAATGCAAACATACTTTAAAAGAATCACATTTCACATAAAATCAGTATAATACAAACAGTGAACAAGTGTATCAAGAGCATGCTGGGAAAGTTGAGCAAGTCAAACTTTTGCGATTTTCAGCTCTTATGACTATACTAGATATTACATTTTAGTAGAAAAAATAAAGAAATTTTCTTTATTTCCAAAATATTCCACAAAATGAAAATTGAATAAGTCACATTATTGTCGAAAAGCAACACAAAGAATTTATTTAGGACAAAAGTTTATCTACATTTCAAATATATTTTTACAATATGGAAACAATGAGTTTGTATCTATCCAAAAATGTCTTAATTTGCCAACAAACATCTTTTGACGTGGTCGCTTTTCTCAGTATGTTCATGATATATTATGTCGTATGTGCACTCACAACGCTCACCTGTATGTTTGCGTTGTTATTTGTGGGTGAGGTAAATCTTGTCGGTACATTTCACGCTTGAAATAATACCCATTGTTTGAGATATAAGTATTGAAATAGCATCGTCGTGAAGTACTAAACAAACGTATGTATGAATATGGTGCTGGTATCTTAAAATAAAATACCTAATCAGTTTTATATGTTCGACATTACTTTATTTTTCAAAATTAAATCCCAATTATAATAATTTAACGTCCATAACTTCTTTATAGTATAAAAACTTTTTGTTTTCTTCTTTTTCTTTTTTTTTATAAATAAATAAATACTTATTCTTTAGGAACCAATTGACGGGTTACAGTTAATTATTGGTCGATTTCTTCCGCCCCAATATTATCGCTAATATGTGTATTAAATATAGGGTTACACATTATTTATGTATATTAGCAAATCCTTCACTAGTCCACGACAACAGCTATTCAATGATGACGTATTTTTCAATATTGGAAGCTTAATTTATAATATTATAATGAATTAATGTGGTCTACCACGGTGCAATCTAACTCAAGCGATTGATGCCAACGAATATTGTTTAAATACGTAAAGTACCGTTCGGGCGGTAACACGACGTGATAGACGTACGACACGTTCACTGCCAAAAACCTGCTGGCGATGCCAAGTGGCTCTAATTTGAAAAAAAATCTCTTTTCTTAAAAAAATAGAGATGCGAACATGGAATACGTGTCACATCAATATTCTCACTATTTTTTGATGCTAAATGTTTGTGTTATGAATATAGGACGAACTTGCTGGTCTTCTGGAATGGGGCTCGAACCACCCACCCCAAGATCCTAGGCATGAGTCTTAATCGCTACACCAACAAGCTACTTTTCTTTTGAATTGTTTTTATTTAGTGGAAGATTAAGAGAAGTGTTATGGGTTGTAATTTTACGGAATAAGATGGCAAAAACACTATCCAAGAAGAGTTTATTTACAAAATCATGCAGATGGATTATTACAGTGTTCAGTCTGTTATAAAAGCAAAAGGAGAACATAATACTATTAATCAAAAAATATTACATGACTGCATGTCACCTGTAACTCTAAATATTGATAAACTTTTTTACGATTTTAAGATGTTTTAATCCATTAATTCGCACAATACTGTATGTCAGAAATATATTTATAATTTATGGTATCTCGTTTGAAAAAACCTCTCGTTTGGTCCATCCCGTTTGAAAAAAAAGAGTCTAAAGTTTGTATCTTCTTTGGCGTTTTATATTATTTAGTAAAGTTCACACATAACTTTCAAGTAATGTGTCGCATTGCCGTTTAACGGTACTTATAGGTCTTTTCATATAAGCTTGCAACTGAGTTAGTGTGGGTTCTCGTATTCGTAAACTTAACAAAACGAAACAATGCGCGTATTACACACTGTACCCACACTAACTCAATTGCAAACTTATATGAAAAGACCTATACTCGCACAAAGTCTGGATCATTTTCCTCTAATAGTGCCGTAAACCAATTACGGTGCAAGAAGTGCTTCCTCAATAACTTTCATAGTCAGTTTTAGCTTCCTGTAAATCAACAATACGCATCATATCCTTAGAGATCTTAGTTTATTCAAGTTTCATTAGTAAATCTTTAAATGGTTATTGGTTACGTCGGGGGAAATCGCCAATATCTATTTTCTATTTTATGATTGCGCTAAAAACGCATCAAGTAGTGCGCACCCTGCCATTATCAAGAAACATCAATAAAATGGCGAAATAGAATATATTTTTAGCGAAATTTAAAATAAATTAAATTTTAATAAATATTATTATTAAGTTCTACGGGTTAAGTATTTTTATGTGTTACAGCTGTTTCGGCTTGTAAGGCCATTATCAAACAGTCAGAAACAGCTGTAACACATAAAAATACTTAACCCGTAGAACTTAATAATAATATTTATTAAAATTTAATTTATTTTAAATTTCGCTAAAAATAAATATGGAGTTCTACAAATTAAACACAAAAACCATAAATAAATAGAATATAAAGTAGCGAGATGTACTAACTAAACTAACTAACTAACCATCACGCCGTTTCCCTGCAGGGGTAGGCAGAGAGGATTGAACGCCACACTCTTCTATCCTGGCACACCACTTTTGCTTCGGCCACATTCATACATCTTCTCATACACGTTCTACGATTGTTGCGGCTTTTAACAGGGCCATCCTCAAATACTTGTAGTACCTGATCGTGCCAGGTCTTTCGCGGACGCCCTCTATTCCTGTTGCCTTCAACATTCGCCTCATATATTTTCTTAACCATCCTTTCCTCGTTCATACGTTCCACATGACCAAACCATCTCAGCACTCCTTTCTTTATTCTATCTACCACACTACAGCCAGCATTGCATTCACTTCTAATTTGTTCATTCTTCACTCTATCGACCAAAGATTTTCCACACAAGCGTCTTAGTGACCGCATTTCAACCGCATTCAGTCTACTTTCATTCCTCTTTTTCCAATTCCAGGCTTCACTTCCATACATAAGGGTTGGCACTAGAACGCCATTATGTACCGCTAGTCTTGCTTCTTTTGACAGATTCTTATTGGCCATAATTGCATTTAGTGCACCATTAACTTTGTTTCCCGCAGTACTCTCCTTTCGATATCATTCTCAGCCTTGCCGTCTCTACTAAACATACTTCCCAAATACACAAACTCGTTCACTTGTTCTAAGCATTCGTTGTTTATAATTACATCACACTTAGTCACTCTTTCGTCTCTCTCGAATACCATCACTTTCGATTTGCTGACATTCATCAAAAGTTCACTCTGCATGCATACATCGGACATCCTGGATACCAAGCACTGCAGATCAGCTTCACTGTTAGCCACTAATACTGCATCGTCTGCGTATAGCAGACAGGATATGGTGAGTCCGTCCATTTTCGCTCCAACTTCTAGATCCTTCAGTTCTTTCATACAATTATCCATATACAGGTTGAAAAGCCATGGTGACATTACGCATCCCTGTTTGACACCTTTTGTAATATCAAACCATGATGTGAATGTCCCATTAATTCTCACGCAAGCACTACTTCCTTCGTACAGGGATGCAATTGCCTGTATGAGTTTACTCTTCACCCCATATTCAGACAAAACCTTCCATAACTTTCGTCTTATCACTCTGTCATACGCTTTTTGGAGATCCACAAAGGCACAAAAAAGTTTTTGGTTCTTTGCCAAAAACTTTTCGGTCATCTGGCGCAGTGAGAAAATCTGGTCCATGCATCCTCTTCCACTCATGAAGGCTCCTTGTACATCCCACACTTTTTCTTTCGTTGTCAACCTCACTCTTTCTATCAAAATTCTCGCATACAGTTTGCCAACAGAGCTCAATAGGCTAATGGCCCGATAATTCGCGCAGTCCATTCGCGACCCTTTTCCTTTGTATAGAGGCATGATAACAGCTCTTCTCCAATCCTTAGGAGTGTAGCTGCCCTCTAAACATTGGTTGAAGAGTCTATGAAGCCACGTGAGTATTACTGGACCACCACCCTTAATGTACTCGGCAGCAACATTGTCATAACCCACAGCCTTGCCATTCTTCATGTGCTTCAATGCTCTTTTAATTTCTTCCACAGTTATTTCATTCACACTGTCGTCACTATTCATAAATCCGTTGGACGCCTCAAAGGAGTCCTCACTCACATTCCCATTACTCTCATACATTTCTTCAAAAAATTCCTTCCATCTATCTTTTATTTCATTCTCGTTTCTAAGCATCTTTCCATTCTTTGACATAATAGCATTCACACAACCTCTTTTCGTACCACTTCGAGACTTTTTAACTTCCTTCCAAAAGATCTTGATATTCTCTTGGAAGTTCTGAGTCAATTTAAGACCCTCGTCCTTCCTCAAACGCTCCTTTCTTTCTTTCACTCCGTGCTTTACCTTTTTCTTACATACAATATATAAATCCTTTGCTAGCGTATATCCATTCACATCTCCATTCTTTGATGCCAAGAGGTTACACCACGCTTTTTTCTTCTCATTTATAAGATCTCTAATCTCGTCATCCCACCATGCATCTCCTTTCTTCCTTCCTTGGACGGTCACACCGCACACTTCCTTGGCTGACTCATACAGGCTCTTTTTGATGTGTTCCCATGCACTATCAATATTGAGCTCTTCCATACATTTCTCATTTAACCTTTCAGCGGTTTTCCTTTCAAACTTTTCCCTGGTATCCTTCTCTTGCAATCTTTCGATTTTGACCCTAGTCGGGGCTACCACTGTTTTCTTCTTAGATCGCCACCCATGAAACAGATTCACTCTTGATACTACAAGAAAGTGATCCGTTTCAATTTCAGCGCCTCGAAATACTCTGGTGTCAACAGTGGCGGACCTCAATCTAGAGTCAATTACAACGAAATCAATCATTGACCTTTCATTTCCTCTTTCCCACGTATATTGGTGGATTCCTTTGTGTTCAAAAAAAGTATTGGATACAAAAAGGTTCCACTCCAAACATACTTCAAGCAAACTATCGCCATTTCCATTCGTCCTTCCATCCCCAAATATACCAAGCGCAGACTCGAAGCCATCTCTTCGAGTTCCAACCCACCCATTCAAATCTCCAGCCAAAATCAATCTTTCGCTGTCGCTTTTCATGTCTATGACATCTCTTACACTCGTCCAAAACTCATCTTTCACTTCGTCTTTATCTGAGTTTACAGGGGCATAACCTACAATAAGAAATACCCCAGTGATCCCAATTTTGAAACGGATCCACATGAGCCTGGCACTAATGAACCCATATTCTTTCATACATTCGACCATTCGCTCAGAAAGCAGCGTTGCAACACCCTGGCATGCTCGGTCTGCCTCTGGGACTCCCGACCACAGTACGAGCAGACCATTGTGTTCCATCTCTCCACTTCCTTTCTTCATACTCTCACTTATACATAGTACATCTAAACATTTACTCCTCATGCTCTCACACATTTCATTCATCTTCCTTTCCATTCCTCCTCTAATATTCCACACACCAATCCGGCATTCTATCCTCCTCTTTGCGCCACCGTGGGGACTGCGGCATGACAGGTGGCTAGCCTTGTCGCTACCTATAGGCACAGATGGCGAGATGTACTGATTGTTTTAAAATATGTGTAGATTTTTAAAAATTTTAGAATTTATATATATTTTTAAAACAATCTGTGAATCTCATTTTTTGTTTTTTGATGCCGGCCACGTAATGTACTTGACAATAAAACTTGACGTCATACATGATGAGGGCCCACAGGCCGGGTCATTTTTCGAAGGATGTTCTATAACTTTTGAAATTTTTTAACAATTTCTGGACCTCATTTAGGAAGGATTGTAGAAGGAAAAAATGTAAAAAAATAATTTATTCGTTTCATGATAATAACCCCCTGATAGCGATATCACGCTATTAACAATGTTAATTTGCTTTTCTGCAGCTATACAACCGAGCATAATCGCCTCGGCCTGTATTATATCTCTGGAATGTTTCATGTTTACGCTTTGACCACCGATGTTGGTTACACAATCCTACGGTAGGTACCGCGCGGTGCAGTCAGTCGGCGAGGTGGGATAACTAGTATTAACCTACGTATTTTAGTTGTGTTTTTTGACTTCTTTAATGTTCCACTGCCCATTCGTGAATTCGGTTTCCGCTGGTTGTGATGTTTTTTAACCACAGCAATTTAACCGTGGTTAAAAATGATGTTATGAAATTTTTCAAGAATACTCGAATCACGCGATGACGCAAGCTAGTGCTGGAGAAAGTTACGTATTCAATTTAATGTATAAATACCCTAATAGTAATATAATATCATGTATGTACTGCGAATTATATTTTGGCTTTGGTATTTTTATTCTTCTGTTGCAAACTATTAAGGAAATTAGTATGTATAAAATTATCAACCGTTACGAAGATGTCACAATAAGGAAATAGAGGAACTGAAACAATAATATTGTTTCAGTACATATAATATATTATATTTAACATAATTATAACATAATAAATAAATACCCTAATAGTAATATAATATCATGTATGTACTGCGAATTAAATATTGCCTTTGGTATTTTTATTATTAGGCATTCTTCTATTGCAAACTATTAAGGAAATTAGTATGCATAACATCATCAACCGTTACGAAGATGTCACAATCGGGAAATAGATTAACTGATACAATAATATTGTTTCAATATATATATATAATATTATATTTAACATAATTATGGCCGGAGACGAAAATATAAAAAATATTCCAAGAAGAGACACGATCAAATAAATAGAGATTTAGGTGATATAAATCTCGGTTCCGCATCCCGACATTTTGGTTTGGATATAAGCTCAGAGATTAGATTGAGATTGAGATAGAAAGAGGCAAAAATTCAAATCCGTGTAGAGGTCTTTTCATTTAAGAAAGACAATCGAATCAGTATGTGTAAGCCGTGCGTACGAGGCACATTGTTTCGTTGGTGTTTATACACGTGAACACCAACACAACGACACAATGTGCGTCTTGTACGCACGGCTTACCTACACGTACTTATTCGATTGTCTTTTTTAAATGGAAAGACATATAAACGACGTTCGATTTGACCGCGAAACACGTAGAACCAAGATACCTACAGTTATTTATTCTGGAATGGTAGATAAATAGAATGTATCAAATTACGAACATTTATCCTTATCATTGATGATCAGAATAGCAATCGTCAATAAACTGAGATTTTACATTTAATATACAACCTGCGTGAAGTAAGGTACGATACGACGAATCACCGAGATATGTTGTGTAAAGCCCGATCGCCGAAAAGATAGATTTTCGTACATTGACCCTACGCTACGTATCCTTGTCGCACGCGTACAATTATGTTGCTGTCACGCTCGCTCGCTGTGCCCGTGCGAGCGTGACAGCAACATAATTGTACGCGTGCGACAAGGATACGTAGCGTGGGGTCAATGTACGAAAATCTATCTTTTCGGCGACCGGGCTTTAGATAGGTACTATGAAAGCCGAAAGTTATCTCTAAAGAATCCCAAGGAAGCAATATCCGTTTCTCTAAAATTGTCGCGAGTTGAAAATATGTTCCGTGAACACAGGACGTAAGAAGTTAATTAACTTCGTCTCCTCGTTGACGTTCTCGGCCGTCTTCGATACTTTGGAACGTCACCAGGTCGTGGTGCAGTTTAAGAATTGTCGTTAATTTTTTATTTACGACTTAATATTAGATTTATAATTAAAATATGTCGTCATTATCACAAGCAGCAGGTGCTAAAACGAACAGGCGTTTTCCTCTAGAAATCGGATAAATATTCCGATCCATAACTCGTTTCATGTTATTTCTCTCTGCGGTCAACAGTGTAGATGTTAATATGAAGCACGCTGAACAACAAGGGCGGGCAGTCGATTCGATTGAGAATCGATCCTAGTCCTTTCTGCGTCATCCAATCACTCATGGGCTCCGCGGAAGCGTCCAGCGGCGTGCTAGCAGCGTACAAATTACAATTTCTCGGCGAAAATGGAGCGACGATAAAGCGATTGCTGCCGGCAAATAATGGTAACCCGGTATTCTTTACAATGGCTAGAAATCCCAACCAAAGTGCCAAATCACATTCACCTATTTTATATAGCCTATACATTTACAGGAAACATTTTTTTTTCTTCTTCAAAAACAGCAAAATAATTTTGTGGTGACATTATTAATATAATTAATAAAAATAAACTTAGTTTTCACCACTTTTGTATTGAAAAAAATATCAACATGTTTCAGAGTCCACGGCCCCTTTGTTATTATACAATTGTATCCTGACGAAGGGGCCATGGGCACTGAAATATCTTGATATTTTTTTCAATACAAAAGTGGTGAAAAGGAAGTTTATTTTTATTAATTATATTTTTTTTTATCCACTTACTTTCCGTACAATCTTTTTTTAACATCACTAGCCCCGCAGAACGTCTTAAAGAGACGTTTGTCTGCAGGATTCATTTTTACAATTAATATTACATTTCATTTTTGAACATCACAAATAATAACATGATGCACATGAGTCGTATATTTCCAGACACCGCTAACTCCAAACCAAAGAAATTTACAGCAGGTCAAGTAATTTATCCCTTATTGTGTGAGATGTTATTACCTACACTGTTAGTTTTTCTAGAAAGTTTGTTTACATTTATAACAAACTTTCTAGAAAAACTAACAGTGTAGGTAATAACATTACACACAATAAGGTATAAATTACTTGACCTGCTGTAAATTTCTTTGGTTTGGAGTTAGCGGTGTCTGGAAATCTACGACTCACATCAATTCATACATTTGTTCATAGATAGGCCATGTCGTTTGACATCAACCACCTTCTGGATTCCACCACCGATTTTGGAGTCGACAAGCATGTTGGAAAGGCGCCTTGTACCTAGTTCAATATGGCACCAAATACTCGAGTGTTCCCATTCCATAATAAATTGATTGTTACTCTCGGAACAATCAAAGCTTGATTTTTAGCACGTCTTGCGTTTCTGCCATGAGCAACCATTTGTATACTTCACAACAACAACCTATTGTATACTACACTTTGGTGATTTTCTTTAATCAGTAGAAATAAAATTAACCGCAGAATATTGATGGATGTGTACACTAATTTAATATTTTGCTTTGTTCATGAACTTCTGGGATTCGGTGTGTTCATGATTTTGGAAGGGATAGATAGATACATAAAATTTATTTATTTTTTGGATATTGCTTCTTTTATACACCCCATTTTACGAAGTTGCAGTTTTAGAACATAGTTTTATGATATTTAAAACAAATTAAATGAAGCTAAGAGTAAAATATTCAATCGAATAAAATGGTTACCACCGCACCAGGATACGGACCCTAAACTTCGCCAATCTGGGGAATTACAATAATAGTGTTCCGTAAATGATACAAATATTATTATACATATTTTCAAATAGCTATCAGCTCTATTTTGTAATAAAAAAACATAATTTAAAATATTCAATAACGGTTCTAATCTGAGTCTGAAGAGAAACATGCGAATAGATACCATGCTATCGTCACCACTCAATATTGTATAAAGAGGTATAGGTCTTTTCATATAAGCTTGCAAATTGAGTTAGTGTGGGTACAGTGCTTAATACGCGCATTGTATGTATGTAGGGGCGTATCCGTAAACTTAACACAACGAAACAATGCGCGTGTTACGCACTGTACCCACACTAACTCAATTGCAAGCTTATATTACGAAAAGACCTATACGAATATTTTTTATATTCCGAGCTATTTGCGCTACTCTAATCCGATTTCATTTAAGTTAGGTTATGTTTGGTTCAGCTAAATTAATATTCATAAATCAAATTAATAAGGACGAGCAGTCGTTTGGCGAGTAAATGGTCATCGATCCAGGCGCAATTCTGCATAAGTTTTGTTTTAGTTATATTTCGCTGACGTCAGGAAAAGTCACATATACACAGGGGTGGGGCAACTTAACCCTCGAGTAGAGGGCGATTAAACTGTGATTCTGTTTCAATTGAATTTTATATCAACCCTTACTTTATTCACTACGTGATTTAATTATGTTTTGAAGGATTTCTTCATTACTTTTTAAATTTTATTTATATTATTGTAAAAGAATTCCTAATACATATTATATACAAACAATAAGATTTTTACAACTTCATTGTAGAATATTTTCTCTTCTATAGAAGCAAGCTTGTGTTTAGAAGAGGAGTGTGCTGAAATTATTTAGTTTTTATATACGAATTTGGATAAGCTCTTTGATTGATGTTTGTAGGCATTTTCTGATCGTTATCTGGTAGATCATTAAAATGTTTTTTCTCCGTATATATACGTGTTACAGTTTTGTGGCAGGAGTATGTGTTTTTGCTGTGTGAAATTTTCAGTTATAAAATTATGTATTCTTGTCTTTCTTTAATTACTTAATATTGTTGTATTTCCCCGGACTAGATCAATAAATTTTAACACTTTTTTCAAATACAAGTTGTGTTGAATAAACCATTTGTTTTCTTAAATTATTTTGTTTAATAGACGTAAAATTTCAATCCGGAGTAGATTATCGGAGATTTGTTTGCGTTTGTGGTAAACTGAATTTAAGTTTTCCAGTGAAAGAACGTTTCGGATTAAAAAAAAAATTACTTTAGTTCTCTTATTTCGTTGACGGTTTGATAGATTTGGTCTTTCCATTTTAGTTTCTTGTCTATTATGATTTCCATCTATTTAATTTTATTTCATGTTTTCAGTGCGGCGCAGTTTAATTCTCGGCTATTTTTATTACGTGCTTTATAGTTTTTACGTATAATAATGTGGAAATTGCGTCACTAACAGATCGCACATAATATTTGATTCAATGCAAGTCAAAATCTAGAATGAATATTGTAATTGTGATAGTTGAGAATTTTCACATACATCTTTCTGTAAAATATTGTGAGCACCCCATATAGTTTGTGAGATACGAACCGTATAACCAAACCGTCAAGTGTGTTGACTGCGCATTTCTATTTATGTAATCCAATCCTTCCGATGCCAATTTTTCATTGATATTTTCAAGTAAAGTAATTTAATGTTTCATTTAAGGCGATCGTCTAGCAGAATGAGCAAATATCATGCAACGTATTTATGGCACAATACGCAGTGCCTTGATTAAATATCTAAAATCAGGAATATCGACAAAGATTTTGATTTTTTTTGTTTTTATTATAAAATTATAATATCTATTCTTTTGACTATTGAAGTAAAAAAGTTGTCAACCATGTAAAAAGAGTTGAAAAAAACCCACCAAAAAATAAAATATTTTTAAAAAACAGTATTATTTAAAACATAAATTGCATGTAAACGTATTAACAGATTTTGCTATAATTGTAATAAATTGAAGATAATTGTTTACTTCGTAATATCATTGAATAAAAAAGACATCTCAACAGGCCGTTCAGTCATAAAAGACCCACAAAGTGGAGCAATTTTCCTCATTTTTAAAACATCGAAGGTTTGGTAATTTATTAATCAATTATATAATTTAGTTTGTAACATTCTAATAAGATATTCGTATTTAAAATATATGGAACCTGATGAATAAATTTTAAAATGAGATATTTCTCTACAAAAATGTGATAAAAAACGCAAGAGAAGATATGAGAAAAAATGATGATATTTGCTCATTCTGCTAGACGATCGCCTTAGGCCCGGTTGTTTCAAGTTCGATCAAAGTAAGCGGTCGATCAAAGCATAGATTTTTACGAAAACGGATCTTCTGATTGGTGGAGAACGTAAAAATCTATGCTTTAAAAGAACGCTTACTTTGATCCAACTTGAAACAACCGGCCCTTAATGCATTACCTATGCTAATCTCGGTACTTCATATACTGATTAGAAAAAAACTATATATCGTGTATGAATTATATAAAATGTTTTTTATGCGCCACCAAACTCTGTCGTGCAACGTCCGGGAATTTCACGCATTGCCAGTCGTCTATGATTTGCCGGTAACACATCTATTGAATAATAAATTTCCTCTTTGATTTCGTCAGCCGAACTGTAGATTCGTTTTCCGCGAGCGACTTCAAAAGAAAGGCTTTTGCGCTTGTGTCGTTCGGTCCGCGGATCAATTATCGTCATTTGAGCGATTTCCCTGTGACGTAATCGTTACTTTTCATGTCGCCGGAACGTTACGTAAGTTTTTGGATGGTTCTTTTCTACTTTACAGATCATGTTTTATCTTCGAAGAGTGTCGGAAACGAGTGTTTGCGACCGTATCAGCATTCGTGATGCCGAGGTTAATCTAAAAATCAGGGAAGTGGTTAACCCTTTAATGCATGAAGTCTGATTTTTGTATGAAAAAAATATATTTTATAGAGCTTCACCCGTAGACTAAGGGAAAAATAGTAAAAAAAATCATTGTTTTATTTTTTCATTTATTCTTTAAAAAAATTACCATGTGCCATTTTCGGCACCACATGCATTTAATACTAAATTAATGCACTACTTCCTGTGCATTTAGTATAAAAAAGATAAAAATAATTGTATGAATACAAAATGGATAAACATACCTGCTCGTTTTATATTTTTCTGGGTAATAAATCTGTCAAATAATCAAGATTTCTTTAGATCGAATACGACTTCTCGATAAAGACATCGACTTTTTCTATAATTTGATAGTTTAGTAAAAAATGGCCGTTTGGGCATGGACAAAATTTTTATTTTTTTAAAATTCAATGACTGAGGAATACTTTTATAAGGATCGATATAAAGAATGACAAATATTTTGTGCGATAATTGAAAACAAACTCAATGTTCCGTTTTCGGCACAATATGCATTTAAGGGTTAAAGCATTTTTTTTGGTAATTTTAAATTGAGTTGTCTTTAAGACCGAGTGAGTGAACATTTAATTTTGCTTCATCTCCTGACCGTTCATTAAATTGTCTATTTTCACTTGAATCTAATCATCACTAGCAGAAAGTCACGGCCAGTATTTCCGTAAAAAATATTTGTCATCGTTGAAAACGTATTGATTTAAATACGTGTTGATATCGTTCCGGCGACGCGTGTCGCCTGGCGGCGATCATCAAAAAGTCTGATTTTAAATAAATCTAATAGAGAGACGGGGAGGTTTGTGTCTTTGAATGATAGTTACTCGCGTTTTCAAAAATATGGTTTATGACTATATTATCGAATCTGTTACCATTGTTTTGCGGTATCCCCACAATCATATCTTGTCTATTATTATATTTTTTAATAAACACACAGGTCTTTATTAACCCTAGTAGATGGCCCTAGATTGAATTAGGTATAACTTTGTACACTTCGTTAATGTTTACGTGACGAATATTGTACGGAATAAGTACTTTTTTTGTGGTTTTTACAAGTGTTCAAATAAAGCAAATATTTCCACGCTTAAGGAAATATTGGCAAATTTCTTGTCATTTCTCATAGAAACTTTGCGCATTACATGAATAAGTACCTACGTCTCGTCTATTTTTGAGTGCGATATTATTAATCCGGTTATTCTGTGAATAGGGGGGGGAGGGGGGGGGCAATATTATTATGCAAATCATCACTTTTCTATCATTTTTTGTTTTGTATGGTTTTTTATAATGTTTTGTATGGTGATGCGCTTTCTGCGGATATTCCAAATTACAATAGCATAACATTATACAGGGTTATTTGGAAAACATTAACCTAGCAGGACTATTTTCCTGCCTTGTTTATGAGTCGAAAATGTTCAAGCAGCCATGACCTAATATCAATAGTTATGGAGTTATGCAATATCAAAGTTTGAATTTTTTTCTCAATATTTATGACTTATTCTAAATATTTCTGACTCAATATTTATGAAAAAAAGCTGAACAATCATTACAGTAACTTTTATCGATTATGAAAAATTCATTGGCTTCAATACAACTCAAATAAATTGATTAAAAACCTTGCAGAAATTCCAATTGAAATGTTTTCCAATTGGAATTAGAAGGTTTTTATTATTTTTTTGACTTATATTAAAGGGAATGAATATTTTCATTCGACATAAGTCAATGTAATGATAGTCCAACGTTTTACAAAAAATAAGTCAGAAATATTGACAAAAAATACAAACTTAGATGTCGCATATCTCCATAACTATTGATTTCAGGTCATGGTTGCTTGAACATTTCGAACATAATTAAAGCAGAAATATAGTCATCCGAGGTTATTAATGTTTTCCAAATAACCCTGTATAATTTTCTACTTTTTATATGTACATACCTACATGTAGGCAAAATGAAGCCAGTGAAATATTAATTTATTTAAGCAACGTTTTTTATATGATATTGCAGTGAATCATAACTCATATTGATAGCGCTACTTGTTTATATTGATAATGCTACCAGTTTGATACGAGAGACCTATGTCAGTATTCAATTTCAATGTTCAAATATGATGATAACCAAAAGCGTTTGTCAAAATGTGGCTCCCGGGTGGTTGTTGGTTTCAATCGAAAATAATAATAAAATACTGTCACGAGAGTCTAATGCAATGGAACTGCGCATTATCGAAGTCTCCCGAACGGTCCACATGAATCTAGAATCAACTTGGCTATTCTCACAATCACTGGAAAAATGGAGAAACTAGGACAACATTTTCGAGGCATCGCGAACGAACTTGTATTATTGCCTGCCCAACATAACTTGGCGTGCGGCAGGATTGGAACTAAAACCCGCCCCGCCCGCACGCGGCGGCAACCCCTCGCCCTGTAATTCAGTACAATTTTGTATTTGCTCGGGAGCTGTGACATCTTGATTACCAATATACACTGAATTATTATGTCCAAAACAACCAAAACAGTCCGGGGTGGTGCAAGAACAATTACCAATGAAGTATTAAAGTTTTGCGAAGCTGAAAAAGCAAATAATGGACCGATATTACCGTCTTCTCGTAAATCTTTCTGGTTTCATGTTGACCAATTAGCACTTTTTTACATCTATTATTTTAATTATCTGTTGTAGATTTTATGTAGAGTTTGTACCTTCCAAGGAATACATTTTATCACACCCAATATCGCCGCAGATGACAAAAAGTGAATATGTAGAATCATTTTTTGTTTTTCTCATTCCAAGAATTGATGATTGTCTTATTTTTGCCATCTGTTGAGAATTAATACTATCTTGAATTTAAATACCCTGACCATATGTTAATTTGATATTGTGTCCATGCATAGATGTTCTTCTATGATTATATCATTTGATATTTCGTCACAAGATGTTTTTAATAGATATATAGGAAAATACAGACTACATTATATCATTTTATGGAGAATAATATTTCTTTATTTGTACAGATGAAACAATATTACATTGAATATTTTTTTGCAATAAATATTAAATTTTCACAGTATGGTAACTTACCAGTAACTAAATTGGTGTTTGGATATATTTTGGCAAAATAATATTTTGTAGCTTCATGTCCAATGATTTTTCATTTAATAATTTCATGTTAAAAAAACGGTACAATTAATAAATTAATACATACCTATTTGATATTTCAAATTAATTAATGTTTTGTGGATACGAGAGACAAAACATTTGAAAATTTTTCTATGGCTTGCCAATTTACTTTTAAAGCTTGTTTAAGACTATTAAAGCTTATTTTATAATTATGATAATTAAATATAGATTAATTTTGACCTGTCATGAACTCTTGGATGACAACGAATATTATTTATCGGGGTCAGTAATATTGTTGAATTATTCATTTTTTGTGATAATATCCAAATGTTGTAAACATTTGAAGAACTCTTTGTTTTGGATGAAATTTAATTACAGATAATGCCAACTACTACTGTTGCATGTCGTGTGGCAGTTTTATTTTTCTGTTTAAGGAGTGGATAGATTGGTGACATAGCTTTCGTTGAATCTTAAAATGAATGTCAGAAAATCAGAGAAAATTATCATCTTTAAAGTTGTCTCACATTAAAAATGTAAAGTTTTAAAAATAAATTATAGTCACGAGTAATAATATTAAAAACTCTTGTGCTCATTGCAATCACATTTATACCTTATCCATTCAAATACTGCTCTTGGATCTTCTCATCACTAGTCCTTTATTACTTATTACAACTCTTGGGTATCAATTCTGAAGTATTTAAAAATATATTATATTTTTAATGAAAAACTAATAAAATACTGGCTATAAAATATATAGATACATTACTTATTTCAAACTCAGCCCATTATCCCAATTACAAGTGTCTTGGGCCTGCTCTAACAACATGTATATATTTAATGTATCATATAGGAATATGTAAATAAAGAATTGATATTACATATTCTTGCTATTCATATTATATGTACAATACATTCTTGTGATGGGAGAAAAATAATCAACATTTTTAGTAAGCTGACTTATTCTGAAGGACTCCGTTTTTTTTATAAGGAGTTCAACATGCAAATTTATGGCAGATAAGGAAAGAGAATCGATAGCTCCATTGAGTATCTTGCGTAGCATTGCAAGATCTGTATTTTTCTTTGGGACTCCAGTTTGAGCATTTTGAAAATGGCAAGAATATCCTTGTGACTGTGAAGATTTCTGTGTTGATCAGCTGTGTAGGACAAAATATATAGAAACTTTCCTGCGCTCTTTCGATTCTTGCAACATTTTTTGTATACTAAGGTGTCCAAATAACTGACGAATATTCCAAGATTCTTCATACTATAGCAACAAAAAAAAAATACATTTATGACTATTTTCTCATTATGTAAAATTTCTTTGTCAACAGTTGCTGAATGTGGACATCCAAGGACAATGTTTATTTGAGCACCTGGCACACTTATTATTATTTTGACGACATTCTCCACGCAGGAATGTTTATAAATTGCAAGAAATAAAAAAACCTTGACAATTGTTAGCCAATATGGGATGTGTTGACTGGAACATGCGCTTGAGGGTAGTAGCTTTTCTACTGTTCCTTGCGAGCGTCACTTGTCTGGATGGGCCAAATGTGTGCACCAGACAGGAATCGTAAGTATATTTGAAATATTAACTAGGATAAGTACTATGCATCAAAGAAGATCAGTGCTTTGTTAAATATTTGATTTAACACATTGCATGTCCATTATATATCTGAACAGAATTCAATAGTTTACTGTTAAGAGCTGGTAACAATGGTGACTTAAGAAATTTGGTGTAGACATTGACTTTAATTTATGTAGTTTTTAGCTAATATGCTTAAAACTGCCTTTTGCATGTTGCAATCTAGTAAGGTTTTTAAAAATGGTTTATTGTATATTTGTTTTGAGCATTGAATAATGTTTGAATATATTTTAGATATCCGACTACAGTTCGGGTAACTGAACAGAAACCTTATCAAGTGAAGGAGTACACATGGTGCTTCAACATTCCACCGCGGTGCTCCAAGTATAAGATCAACTACCGCACGGAATACAAGACACAAACCATTGTGAAGGTACGACCTGTCGAAGAGTGCTGTAAAGGTTATGCACCGACATCTGATGGAAATGCGTGCGTTCCTGTTTGCAGCGATGCCTGTGTTCACGGAATTTGCGATGCACCCAACAGATGCAAGTGTGAGAGTGGCTACGGAGGTCCAAAGTGTGATATTTGTGAGTATAATAATTACTATTTGAACATTTTAGCTAATGTTTTGTGAAATAATCTCTTGGCAGTATGTAAAATAATTGTCAATTCAGTCAACAGCATTATTTTAGAATTCCTTACTCCTATTTTAAAGATAAATTGTTTTTATATTTAACTTTTTAACATTAAATTTTTTCTCAAAATTTCGTCCTTATCTCAACGCAATTTCTTCTAGTGAGACAGGCATAGCCCAACTAAAATTGTATATTTCGCCTTTATGTAGGAATAATTAAATAAACACAGTTCAGTACCATATAAGTACATGATGTATGTATTTTTAAAAATGTTCAAGGAATCTGAAAATAGTATACAAAATGCAATCTTCAACTAAAATCTCAACTATGTCATTTATATTTTCCTATGATACCACATTTATTTTCTATCTACATGAACTAGTTACATATATGAGTATTGTCATGCATCGCATAGAACCCCAACATTTATATGAAAAATACTCATATAAAAGTTTTCAAAAAATATGTATCCAAATCCAATATTCAAAAAATTAAAAAAAAAAATTAATGCAGTCACCTAGGATTACTAATTTAAGATGTACCGAATTCTAGATTTTATTTATCTATCCCTTCCAAAATCATGTTTCTTATAAATTTATTATTTTATAGAATTTATTACATTGTATATTAGTAATCCTCGATGACTACATTGAATTTTTTTTGGATATTGCTGCCTTTGCTTTTATACCCCACAAATGATGTATATTTTTTTTATAAACATAAACAAAATAAAATAATAATAATTTTATTATTTTCTGTGTGGCTGCCAATTTAAAATTTGATTGTTTTTAAAGTTCTGCTTGCTTCTTTATCCGACTCAGATTTGATAGCTTATTGTAATTTAAAACTTTCAAATTTAACATTTTATTTTATGGTATTACAAAAAAATTTTAAATCTGAAACAGAGAACTTTTAAAACTCTACTGAACAAGATGTAATGAAATGTATAAGTATCGGAATGTAATAAAGATAGGTACAGCCTAAACTATATACAACAGTATGTAAGTTCTTACCAGTATTTAGTTTCTTTACTTATTTTGATGTATTTAATAAGAATGCACTGAATGCCTTCTTTCAGCCTGCCCAGATGGCTTCTGGGGTCGATCATGCAGCAATGACTGTGTGTGCAAGAATTCTGCAGTTTGTGACCCACTGACTGGTGAGTGTTCGTGCACTCGAGGGTGGACTGGCAGGGATTGTTCTGTTCCTTGCCCCGAAGGCAGCTTCGGTCTCGACTGCTTGGAAAAATGTAGATGCAGCGAGGAAGGGAACTGCGATCATGTCAGTGGAGAATGCCACTGCTCTAAAGGTTGGACTGGACCACTGTGAGTTGAATTGATTTGTGTTCGTAGTACAATTTCTTTAAGTTTATCTGTCATTCTGTTCAGGCTCTCAATGCTCAAAGTTTGGTCCACGTATTATAAAAATGTATAATTTTCCAAATAAAGCAAAATAGAAATGTTCACTCCATTCCTTTTTTAAATCTGACTAAAAATATTAATAAGAATGTAAAAACAAACAGTTTTAATTTTTTTTGTATGATTCGATTTCTTTTGATGATGTGGCCTGAAATAATAGTGAAACTCATCATTTTGAGAATCTTCCAAACGGCAATGCGTGTGATGTTGTGAAAAAATTGAAGTTGAAATATTTATATAGTGTCCTTTAAAAATTATGATAGATACAATTAATACAAACATTTGTGTATCAAAACTCTGCGGTACGGAAAATCTCCTAGAAATCAACAGCAGAAAATAAAATAAAAACTCGGGGAATAAGTCAAGAATACAACCGAACTTGAATTTTGATGAAAGTAAAATTGTTCCTGGTGTAATAAAGGGTCCTGATTACATAAATGGAGTCAAATTTTCCCGCTTGCTGGTTTAAAAGCAGTTATTTCAAGTTTAAAAATGATACATTTTGACACTTCACGCCATAGATGCCCATATAATCATAGAAAAGAGAACAAGAAACCATAGAAAATTAATGTTAAGTCTAGATGTTGTATCCGGTAGGGAAAAGGCCAATTTTGTGTTAAAAACGGAAACAAGTCTAGATGACGTATCCGGTAGGGAAAAGGCAAATTTTTTGTTAAAAACGGATTCAAATTCGCAATGATATTTTCTTAGGTATTGTGGGGCATACATTATATTGCACGGGGCGCGGAACAGCGCGCCGCGCGGCGTAATGCGGGATCGTATGGTTGACATGTTTGATAATGAATGGGCCCACTTATGATAAACGTGATTTGTCAATTTCTATGAATAAAACAGCAAAAACATATGGCGTGAAGTGTCAAAATTTATCATTTTTATACTTGAAATAACTGCTTCTAAACCAGCAAGCGGGAAAATTTGGCTTCATTTATGTAATCAGGACCCTTTATTACATCAGGAACAATTTTTCTTTCATCGAAATACAAGTTCGGTTGTATTCTTGACTACAGCCAAACTCGGAAACTGGGTGACCGTAATTTCCTTTAAAACTAAAAATTACTTTGTTTTTAGTAATATTTTAGAAAAACAGTACAGAAACAAGAAGATGCTTTAAAAAACAATAGAACACTCTTTTTTTTTTCACAGATCTCAACATAAGCTTTCTCTTCTTTCAAATGTTAAATTTTTCAAATCTCAAACAATCAGGTACCTACATTCTATCACTTCTAAACTATCCAAAAATAAAAAATTTAACATTTTAAGTGTGCTGATTTTCCTTACCTTCTATAGCATTATACATTGAATCATTATCTTATCTATATATACATAAAAGGTAAGAAGGAGTCATATTTCGGCTGCTAGGCATGTTTATAAATAGTTTTGTTCTTCTGATATTTTATAAATATGATTTTAGCTGTAAAAATATGTGTTCTATTCTTTTTTAATTTTTCACACATATCCACTAATTTATTCATTACCATTTGACAAATATCTTGACATTTCTCATAGAAATGTAGAATATTATTACATGTCACATGCGTGCAAATTAGTATAGTTTTAGTATTACATTGTTTCAGATTCTTTGCATTAATTTTATTGCTTCTTTAAAGTTTATTAATATTTTTTCAGGTGTGACCAGCCATGCATGGACAATGACTGTTCCGAATGTCGCTGCCAGAATGGGGGCTCGTGCTCGGGCCCAGGTGGAGCGTGTGTGTGTGCCCGTGGTTGGGTGGGCCCCGCCTGCGCCGAGCGCTGTCCCCGCGGCCGCTGGGGAGACAAATGCGCCCACCGCTGCGATTGTCACAATGGTGCAGCCTGCAACCCTGAAACAGGAGAATGTGAGTGCTCGGCTGGATACACAGGTGACAGGGTGAGCTATCTCAAGATTTTTTCTCTTGTCGATGTTTTAATAATATGAGTAGCTTGTTGGGGTAGCGGTTATGACTCTCGCCTAATGATCCAGTGGTCGGTGGTTCTAGCCCCTTTCCAGGGCACCAGCAAGTTAGTCCTAGCACATGTGTTTAGCTTATTTTGAAAATTGTAGTAAGAATATTGATGTGAAATATATTCCGTGCTAGAAAAATCTCTATTTTATTTATAAATTGGTTCTTTTTTATATTTGAACCAGTACATTAAATAGTTCATATACATATAGAAGAAGTCTTTTCTTAAAATATACAACTAATAGCATTATTGTCAAGAAAGTACCTTTTATATTGTAAGAAAAATCCATGTTACTTAATGTTTTTTTTCCTTAACTTCACACTAGTCTGATTTTGCAGTCAATTAATTATTTGATTATTGTACAAATAATAAGTTTAATTTGTTTCACATAGTTTTTTGTTTAATTCATTGTACCTATTTCCATAATATCAACGATTTTAGAATTCTGTGTAAAAATGCTCAGTAACAATTCTTTTTTAAATCCGTTTAGTTTTTATATAGCCATAAAGTAACAATGACTTTATCTGCATAAATATTTTGAAAATCTTATAATTAGACAGTACTTGCTGTAGACAGTATGTGGTCAGTAAACATCCCCCAATTTACACACCTGCAATTTAGTGCAAAGATTAATATCTATTATATGAGGGGTATAAAAGCTAAGGCAGCAATATCCAAAATTTGAAAAATGCTTTGAATGCAGTCACCGAAGATGACTAATTTAAAATATACTGAATTCTAGATTTTATGTATGTATCTATCCCTTCTAAAATCACATTTCCTATTAATCTATTGTGCCATGTTTCCTATAAAATCTCCAATTCAGCGCATTATAAATTAGTTATCCTTGACTGCATTAAATTTTTTTGGATATTGCTGCCTTTGCTTTAATACCCCTCATATTATGTAATACACGTTTCATTGTAATTCTGAAATTTTTTATCTGATGAATGCAAATTATCTAGTATATAGTTCAGATCAAATATACTTACTAGTAAATATTTTGGGTTATGTGGGAGCAATAGCTATATTATCATTATTTGCTATTTTAATCCAATATATGTCAAATTATTAATTTCTCTTTTTAATGATTATTTCCATACACTTTACAAATGTTTTCCATAGTTTATTTCTCATTCTTGCCTTGTTGATAATAAGAAATAAAGCAAAAGTGGAATAAGCTCATTCTCATCACTCATTAAGGGTCTGTAAAAATACAATGGACGTCGGTTTCTAAGAAAAGTAACACACGTGCGTGCGGCAGAAGATCTGCTATGAAACTAAATATATTTTTTAAATTTTAAAGTTATAAATTGAGTAAAGTTTACACAGTTGAGTCACTAATACAAATAATATAATGTTTTATTATTAGAGTATCATGTACCTAATATCCTGTTAGTGTTTCTAATAAATATATTAAAAAAAAATTATCACAGGCTTAAATTATAACTATTCATATCATTCATACAGTCCTGCACACGCATTGTGGTTGTGCTGGAATGAATAAATAATTATATTCTGTGTCAAATATCATTTGTCCATTTCTGTTTTACGTTCAACAGTGCCGTTGTAATATGAACACAAGTCCAACTCTCTTCAGTGCATACATTGTATAGTAATAAAGATGTTTGTTCTATGACCAACAGTGTCTGGAATCATGTGGCCCCGGTCGGTTTGGTCGCAACTGTTCCCAGGAGTGTCTCTGTAAAAATCAGGGAGTCTGCGATCCTTTCGATGGATCTTGCAACTGCACCAATGGTTGGAAAGGTGTCACTTGTGGCGATAGAGCGTGCTCTGAAGATATGTATGGACCCAAATGTGATCAAGTGTGCGAATGCATGCCTGGGACGTCTGAGCTGTGAGTATTTTAATTGTAAATCTAGTTATATATTCATTACAGAACACATTCTTATTGTGAAGTTGCAATTTCAGAACAAAGTTCTGTGAATCTTTTAAAGCCAAATTTATTAATCAATTACAAAGACATACAGAAAAATCAAATCAACGAACTCGAACCACGGATCTCCTATTCAAAAAATTCACAGAACTTTTTTCTGAAATTGCAACTTCACAATAAGAATGTGTTATTTGATATAATATATGTGTGTTGAATCAAATGTTTCTGAAAATTAAAATCAATTAAAGATACAATTCTGGCGTCCCCTAGCGGCAGATACATAAATTTGTGACTACTGCATTACAAAAAGTGTATTGCTGAAAAATAGATAATATGTGTTAATCAATTAATAAAAAGAGACTTACGTACAAGGTTGATATATTGACGGAGTGGACGAGGCCGCTGTAGCGTAATAGTAACGTACCTTTCCCGGATAGATAGGAGGTCCGTGGTTCGAGTCCCGGTAGCAGCCTAATATTTTTTCGTTGATTTGATTTTTCTGTATGTCTTAATTGATTAATTAATTTGGTTTCTCATATTTTATTATTTGCATTAGCTATTACAGACGTATTAATACAGTGCAGCATCAATGTGCTGATAATGATTTTAAAGGATTATAAAACTTGTGTATTAAGCTATTACACCACCCTGGGAGAATGAAATTTAGGTAGAAATTGGGTAATTTTTTTCAAGGAAGTGATTATTTTTTATTATTATTGTTAGGACTTATTAAGAAACATACATATTAAACTATTATATTATTGAAAATTTTAAAAAAAATGCCCACATCATGTTTATTTCCGTAGAGCTCTTCCTCACTGAGATGAAACATTCCTCAGAGCACGTTTGTTCAAGACAGAAAAGTTGATCACGTTTTTATAAATGAAATATTTATAATGTAGCATACGGATTTTTTAATCTGATAAACCATTTGTTAAAAACTATTGTTAAAATTTTTTTTAAAAAACAAATAGAGATTCAAACACGGAATATGTGTCACATCAATATCTTTACTATTTTCAAACTAAGCTAAACTCTTGTGCTGTGAAAATAGGACTATCTTGCTGGTCTGGAATGAGATTCGAACCCACGACCTTTGGATCACGAGACGAGTGTCCTAACCACCAACAAGCTACTCGTGTTGGTCTTGTGATTGTAAAACTGCGTGTGGCTGTGTAAAACTACTACAAATTGCTCCCAATTTTCCAAATAGAATATGGTAGATTATGGGTTTAAAATTTTTTAATAAATACATGAACTTCTTTTCTGTCTCAAACGTGTATCGGGGAAAGTTGCATCTCAGTCATGGCAGAGGAGCTCCATGGAAATAGATATGACTCGATCATTGTAAAATAATCCTAATAAAATAATAGTTATATATGTTCCTTAATAAGTGCCAATAAGAAAAATTGTATCATCTCACCAACTATGAAACATACATATCGACGGCTCCTACGAATAATATAGTAACCCACAAAATTCAATTTTACAGGAGAAGGTTTTGAACATATTTTATATCCGGTATAAATCTAAATATTGCCCAATTTTTTTGAAATTTCGTTTCAATATTTTACTTTATACTGTAGTTTCATAAACAATCACAAAAAAGTCGAAATTATTAAAGGTTTTTGTAGAAATGCACATACGATATTATACTTCGGAAAAGACGCGACGTAAAATATCGTATAAATGACTTACAACATTTAACTTCGGAAAAGACGCGACGTAAAATAACGTAAGTGTTACATACGATAATTTTATGTTATTTTCTCACGCATATTATCGTAAATGTTACATACGATAATTATCTTATGTTATTTTCCAACGTATGTTATCGTAAGTGTTACATACGATAAAATTATCTTATGTTATTTTCCAACGCAAATTATCGTAAGTGTTACATATACTTCATAAAAAATATGTGATTGTTTGAGATACGATAAAATACGTCCGAAAAAAACGTTATTTATTGCAAAATATTTTTTTTCTTTCTTGGAAATAAAGATATAATTAAATACATATGAAATACACAAAAAACTAAAAATCGTTGATTTTTGGGTTATGATATTATACGTAGGAGCCATCGATATGTAGTTCAAGATACACAATCATTATAAAATATTCGCAGTAATTAAATTTTGTGTTATTATTCTCAGTTGTCACCCTTGGACGGGTGCGTGTGAGTGTTTACCAGGCTGGGATGGAAGGTTCTGCAATAGACAGTGTCCGCTCCTGACGTATGGTAAAGGTTGCCACAAAACCTGTACCTGTATGCACAATGCACTGTGTTCACCCATCAATGGTAAGTTGCGTTGCTCTTTTATTTTTAAATCTAGTTTGTTCTATTTTCGTGATTTAATACAAGAAAGATTATTATTTCAATTACAGTTTTTAATAAAAAATCTTATTTAATGAATAAAAATTATCAAAATTATTCATAATAAAGACAGTGAAGTTTAAAAATAAATGTTATAAAACCTAAAGGTCATGTGATGTAGTGAATAGGATTAGGAAATACATACATGGCCGTGGAAGACGACTTAACCAAGTAAACCAGATACTGGACCTGTTGGAAACCTCAACAATGTTCTGAGAGCTCTTTGCCTACGGGGTAATGGGGTGATGATAAGCTAGTTAGTTTAAAAATAAATAATAAATTTATCAGGGTTCGAGGATATACACGATGTATATCGTGTATATCCTCATATCATGTATGCCTCGATTTTTATTTTTGATATGTATCCAAAAAAACTTTCTACGGTTGTTAATAGATGGCGCTAGTTGTATTTTTAAAAATGCTATAGTTTTTTTTAAATATCTGTGGTCGTTACTAGATGGCGATAGTTGTATTTTAAAAAGCTTTATGCTTGTTTTTTATTTTAATTCTTTTAGTATAATCTGTTTTTATTTCACACAAAGAAACAAACACCCATAACACTACATTAGAAAGAGTAACTTTTATAACTTATATATAATTGCATAGCTTCTTTCAGTATGCAATTCAATGCAAAAAAGTATAATAATTCATTATTTATTATTTCTATTCTATAAGTACTAAATAAAAAATATTCTATTTGTACTAAATAAATAAATAAATTTCCTAATTGTTTCGAGTTTGTATCAATCGACGTGTGCAAAAAAGGAGAAAAAGAGTTTGGATATATATCCAATATTTGATATATCTATACTAATATTATAAAGAGGAAAGATTTGATTGTTTGTTTGAATTGGATAGGCCCGAAACTACTGGACCGACTTGAAAAATTCATTCACATTTAGAATTCTACATTATTCCTTATGAACATAGGCTATAGAATATTTTCAAAAATTTAGGGATCCGTATGAAAACTTCGATAATGTAACCCAACGTGTGAAAAAAATACCAAAAAAAAAACCTTATATCGCGTACGCTGCGGAAATTATTGACAATAGAGCAAAGCGATGTACTACAGTTTTATAGAGGATATTAATATCTACAAAAAAGTCCGTGATACCATATGTCTAGCTATTACAGTTATGCTACAATAACTACTTTTTCATGTTAAAATATGCAATAGTAACGCCGCCGGTACAAACTAGGCCACAGGCATAAAAAAAGATGCCGCTTTAAGAAGAGTCTACGGTAGGTGTACATTCTTCTCAATCAGAGTGTTTTTATCTTAGGATGTTGCTGTATCACGTACGCGGTCCAACCTCATACTTAAAATACAAAATACTCATAATACAAAAAGATCTATCAAGCAGCTTGCCGTGACAGAGATTTGCTACGAAATAATGACCATTGGAAAAAACTCTGAGAGAAGCATCGCTTTCAGAACGTCCAGTACAACTGAAAGAGTTGTTTGTAGTCATACTTTTTATTTTGTCAGCCATCGGAACCATTGAAATCATGGTACAATTTCAAAGACGATTTATGTGAAGATATTAGACACAGAATCAGGCAGCAAAATCAAGACTTTGCCTTACCATACAGTAAGGACATTTACAATGAAGGTTTGATACAAATAGAAAATAAACTATTACAATTGAATGATAAAAGCCCAAGTGATTTTGGATTACCTTCTTCAGTTCGTACAGTAAACAATGCTACAGATACAATGGCACATCATTATGACATGCTTTTGAGACTATAGTCGATAGCGTGAATAATACCAAAAGAAATTGATTTTTTTGGATGCGCCAGGTGGCACTGGAAAAACTTTTCTTGCAAATTTGATAATTGCTAAGGTAAGACAATTAGGAAAGATAGCGATAGCAGTTGCTTCATCAGGAATTGCTATAATTCTCTTAAAGGATGGAAAAACCGCTCATTCTACTTTTAAACTTCCGCTATCCGTAAATCTTGAGCAAAAATGGGCCTCTTGGTAAATTAATATAAGACGCCTCATTGATTATGAGGGATGAATGCACCATGAGCCATAGAGCACATATAGAGGCCGTGGACAGAACCTAAAAAGATCTTAGAAACTCCTCTGCTCTCATGGGCGGGATTACTTTTGTATTGGCTGGAGATTTACGACAGATTCTTCCCGTCATTAACAGAGGTATGCGAGATATCATCAAAGCATGCTTGAAATCGTCTCCCTTATGATTGAAAATTTGATTGTGATGATGAAAAAAATCGATTGAAAATTTAAAATTACGAACGAATATGAGAGCTCTCTTCATGGAATCACAGATCTGCTCTGCCACCACATGAATTGACATTAAAAATCGGAATTCCAATCATGCTTTAGAGAAATTTAAGCCCCTCGAGCATGTGCAGTGGGACAAGGCTGCTTATTAAGGAATTGAAGGACAATTTTTACTGTAGCGACCATTATCACCGGCCCAGCAGCTGGTCAAACTAGCTCATATACCGAGGATACTGATGATCCCAAATGATCTACCATTTAAACGGCTTCAATTTCCGGTAAAAACAACATCTTTCGCGTTAACTATTAACAAGTCCTAAGGCCAAACCTTCGAATTAGTAGGGATCGACCTACGAAAAGAATGTTTTACTCATGGCCAACTGTATGTTGGCCTATCGCGGGTCAGAGCTTCTGAAAAACAATTTACTTTGCTGCCGCAAAATATAACAACATCAAATATCATTTACAGGGAAGCTCTGATCCAATAAATTTAATGGCTTATGTTTTATTGATATGATCTTTTTACAAACATTAGAAATAAAAATAAAATAATCAAATATTAAAAAAAAACAAAAAAAAAATCATTAAAATATTAATATTTCTTTATAATGTACTCTTTTTTAGTAACCCCAAAGCAAAAAGAAGGGTGTGTGTGTGTGTGTGTTAACATTTATAATTTTTGAAATATTTGTTAAATACCCGTGCGAAGCCGGGGCGGACCGCTAGTATCAGATATATATAAAAAAATCCGATTTTTTTGTATAAAAATTGGATTTTTTAAAACCCTAAAATTTATAAACATTGTTGTTATGATGTTATGTTATTGTGTTAAGTTTACGGATGCACCTCTCTCGTATCCGTAAACTTAATACAACGAAACAATGCGCGTATTACGCACTGTACCCACACTAACTCAATTGCAAGCTTATATGAAAAGACCTATACCTAAATTGTTTTTGTTTAAACAAACTTCCATTTTATCAAAATACAAAACAATTGTTATACACTTATATCAGGCTAGTACCTAATTGTTTATCTTTACTGCCATTCATGTACATATTAGGTAAACAAATAATATTTATAGGCTTTTATGTGCATTGAATTATAAACATATAATGAATTGAATCAAGTTATTTTTTAACACATTCATAGCCATCATCAATTATTTAATATTCATCACAATGCTATGTAAATTAAATTTTAGCACTGGTTGATTTAGTTCCAAATTTGTCTGTTGAATCTTTTAAGTTCATATAGGTCTGCTGAAGAACAAAATATAGTTTGACATAAATATAAATCAAAAATTGATCTTTCGATATTTCAAACATTGCTGTTGGGTTAATTTACATTAATATTTTTTAGGTACTTGTATATGCGCCCCAGGGTACAGAGGTGTGAATTGTGAATTAGAATGTCCTAAGGGCCAGTACGGCGTTGATTGTTCCCAAGAATGTGAATGCCGCAACGGAGCGGCTTGCTCAACAGAAACTGGACAGTGCAACTGCACAAACGGGTAAGACACGCTTACAGCAAATCTTTTTTTTTAATGTATGATCTAAATGATTCACAGTGTTATTACCGCTATGCAGCCCAATCCATTCAACTCTCGCTTAACTTGCATATTGTGTTTTCTTTTAAAAATATTTTAACCTTAAAAAAATAAATGTTTTGTTGATTTTCAAGGTTGTTGATAGAGATGTAAACATCTTTTTAATGCTCCGTAATGCAATGCATTGATTCAGATGTTTAATGATTTTGCTGTATGAGCGGGTTCTAATTATTTCACTGGATAATTGGTTAATAATGCTGGGATATAGAGATTGAAATTATTTTTTACAGTCAGTCGGTTTATACACACATGCCTTGCACAGCCCCAAATATATTCCCGAATATTCAAATAGGGCATTTAACTAGTGATGTTATTTTAACCGATGATACACCAACCGTTGTTTGAGATTTGTATCTGATTGCGTCGATGATTGGCAACTGATTTTTTGCAGTTTGACAGGCAACCATCGGTACAACACAACAATTATATCTTTGTTATCAATCATTGGTACAAACAGATACAAATTACAAATAACTGTACCGAAAATAACCAGTTTAAAATAACGGTTTAACCATCACTACATTTAATATGTATGCAATTAATAAAAATATTTACGCACTTGTGTATTTGTCTATTAATCATAAATTTTTTAGCATGAAGCCTATGCTGAACAATTGATTTAATTCATGAAACATTGAATGTATGTAACTGGATTGGACTGATATTTTATTTCTACAGATCTATTTCCATAAATGCTTGTTTTAATAATGATATTATGTAATAAAGCTGCTAAACATTGTCGTGTTTAGCTTTCTGTTTTATTGGATATGATGAAAATTAATGCTGTTAAATTTTGTTTTAGATGGGAAGGTCAGAAGTGTGACAGACCATGTGACGGGCACTTTTATGGTTACAATTGCAATAAGGAATGTCATTGCTTAAATAACGGAGCCTGCAATCCTCAGAATGGTTCGTACAATATTATGTTGTTCTGAACATCATATACCTGGCTTATTTAGTCAAGTGGTCTGGACCAATGTTCCCTCTAAGATGAAGGGGTGTCCGCACGGAAAACCAAATGGCTGAGCAGGCCAAATTACCAAATGTGCGGGCGCAACATCGTTTTTACACCTATACAAACTTTAATATCATATTTAGTATTTTAATTCAATCTACTAAAAATATAATTAATAATCATTATTTAATCAATTTTATCTTTTATAAATCTTAATATTGTTATCTTTAAAGATTATTATTATCTACATAAAAATTAACAATGATACATATAAGAAAAATGTTTGTTTAATGATTTTATATTTTTATAATTTTATTTTAACATATCAAAAATATAAATCTATGGCCGAGTACAGAGTCAATACTTAACAATTTAAAAGTTAAAGTACGTTTTATGCAAATTACATTTTTAAAACGTACTTTAACCTTTAAGGGAGGTTTCTGCTTGTTGGGCCAAAAAATGTTTGATTTTTCACCAATTTTTTATGCAAAAATTATTAAATATTGAATATTGATATATTTGGTATGTTGACTTAGCAGTCTTTACTGAACATAAAAATGTTTTTTAAAGTTAGACATGTAATAGATTTAAAATAAAAAGGTTTTTATATCATATTCACACAAATTTTCATAGTTCCTCTTTAGAACCCTGCACAAAACATAGACACCATCCCTTCTCCTGTTAACTCTAATATGTTATATACTATGATTACAGGTACTTGTACGTGCGCCCCCGGGTACGTGGGAGAAATGTGTGAGCGCAAGTGTCCGCCAGGATTCTTCGGCCGGGGCTGTGAGCAGAGATGTAACTGTCTTTCCGATTCCAGTGTCGGTTGTGATTCTGTCACCGGACAGTGTATTTGCAAAGATGATTGGAAAGGTAAATAATCATTTTGTTTTTTTAATAAAATAGTGTCACTCGGTGTTCGTCATATTTGCTCTGTAAGTCTACATAAACCTTCCTCAGATAACTGGGCTGCGGAAATGCCATCCTAGTAGTTATATTATTCCTCTTATCTTTTTGGCTTCTTTTCTCTCGCTTGGTTTTTCAAAGTAGCGGAGTGAGTATACTATTCATAGTGTGTACAAGCATCTTTCTTACATACTGCTGTTAACAATAATTGGTTCTGGAATAATCAAGAATTAATTAATTTACTTTTAATAGAAAAATAATTAATTCATGAATGTGAAGATACCTGAAAATTATTTTCTACAAAAAATAAATATTCAATTGTGAAGTTACATTACTATCTACTTACCTTTGTATAATTCTTGTGAATTCTAGATAAGTTCATAAATTCAAATCTATATTTCATAATTTATAACTCATTACATTAATGAATTTGCGTAACATTCATAGTGGAATTGTCAAAACAAAATATACTTAAAATCAAACAGTAGTTTTATTTTTTATACTATCTAAAATAATTATAAATATGATCAAAAACAGCAGAGTCCCGATTGTCCAGGAACTGATTAACCAGAATGCGGATTTAACCAGGGTGAATTTCTAAAGACATTGAAAAAATATTATTAAAATGAATTTCAGAAATTAAAGATCACTGTACGACATTATTTTTAAATTAAAGTAACATGGTTGTTTTTTTTTAAATCAATACATATCATTGTAGTAGATTTTTTAAAATTCTAGATCAAAAATAATTATACTTCAGTTAGTTCACAAGTATTTTGACATTTCGGCCAGAAGTCAAAATAATACCTAAATGTGCTTATGTGACATAATTTTTAAATTAAAAAACAGTGACGTAAGAAAAATGGTTGTTTACTTTTTTTTAAAAATACATATTATTGGAGAAATATAAATATGCTTTCATCATTGGACTTAAAACATTCAGAATTCGGACAAAAAATACACCAGCACGAGCTGCTCTCGGGTGTTTTCGTATACATATTTTAGCGTCGGCACTCTGTATGGTTGTCTCATTTCCTCGCAGCCTTCCTGTCTTGCAACAAATACGTAAATATATGCGCTAGTTCAATGTTTATCTGATATTGGTTTGTTGACATATCGTTCTCTTCTTGAAAGATCACGATTCAATGACACTCTACATCGACATTTGACATTTGGAAAATGGATGTCTACTTTTTTACTTTTACTTTTACTTTTTTTAGGCACTTTTCAGATATGTCCAAATGCCTCACATTTTCAGCATCCGATAAAATATCTTCACCATAGCATAGCAATAGAGTCATAGCCGTAAGAATTAATAGGTAATCATGAGATCGTTAAAAAATTTATTCCTATCACAGATGATTATCAATTTTTTAAGTATCGTTTAGCACCAGTTTTGAAAGGAAAGGAAATAAATAACTTTATTAATGTTAGTTAATGAGAAAAAAATCATCCTATAAAGACATATAAAGATTAAATTATATTAAAGTATTTGCCTCACCTTGTGTTGCTATTCTCCATGGAATTTTTTTTTACATTAGTTAAACAATATTTATGTTTCATGAATCAAAGTTCGTGAAATCTAAATATAACAATTTTATTGTCTGTCTGTCCGTAACTTATGTAGCTGGAATTGCAACTTTAGATAATTAGACTGTGACACGCAATCACCGCGCAACATGTAATGGCTCAGGCAACACACAATGGTCACCCACCAAATTACTGTGATTTTTCACAGGCGTGTATGGCTAGTTTATACTATTAAAATTTAAAGGTTTGAAAATTTATAAATTTGGATTTTGGTTTTTTTTAGATTTTGATTGACATTTAGTTTTTTGGATCGGTTTAGGGGTACAAGAAAGATTACACTTGCAATACAAATAAGACTTAATAATAATAGCGTTTGGTTTTCTTTCCATATTATTGAAAAGTATTTTGTAGTCCAGATGCCTACCTATGTGTATTGTAATTTGTGTCCACTCATTCTTCAACCTACAGTAGTCTCATTTGATTATGAATTAGTTTTTACATTGCATGCACTTTATAATACATGTCACTACTTCTGATTGAATTGCATCGTAATAATGTAAGAGCTCTTTTATAACCTTTTGTGCCTGAAGTTATTAAAAAGTGTAACCATGGACTCCAACACCATGTATGTAACATCAGAACACAGAGATTTAAATTTGTAAATATGGCAGATCATGACAGATTTCTTCAAGTTTGTAGAAATTAATGAAAATCACAAAATATGTTTTTTATTTTTTGTTAAATTTTAAATTTTTTATTTTCATCTAGTTTTTTTATCATATTTTTCTGCATGGTCCTTATTGTTTACTCAATCTTCACTCGAGAAGAGACTTTGATTTGAAAAATAATTATTAAAAAAAAATTATAATAATGAAATATTTATAATAAAAGAATTTTACCTTCCATTAAAATTCCTATTTTGTTTCCCTCGACGCCTGGAATCCATTATGAGAGAGAACAGCCTGCTGTTTCGCCACTAGACACGCGTTCCCACCCCCTCTGATTCCCTGTTTGCGACAATTTATTCCCGCTGGTATCCCTGTTTCCGGTTTCGTCGGCGCAACGGTTTTTCTTTCATATGACTCATAATGCACCAGGTAGGGATTACCTGGATTCCAGGCGTCGAGGGAAACAAAATAGGAATTTTAATGGAAGGTAAAATTCTTTTATTTTGTGTTCCGTCTCGACGCCTGGAATCCATTATGAGAGATCTGTTTGTTATCACCTGGTGACCTAGTGGTTCGACGTTATATGTGACTGCCTATATTGGCGTAAAGAGAGGCGCTAATGAGCTCTGGGGGCATTGTTGCTTGGGGTTATCTACTATCTCTCTTTGGTAGAATTTTCGGAAGGTGATTTCACTCTGCCAGTTTCCCCTTGACAAGATCTCCTCTATCGGGTAGTTTTCCAGCCAATTCAACGAAGCCACAGCAGAACGAACACTTCCTGGCGTTGCTTCCACTCCAGCCTCTCTTAGGATTGACTTGATCCAACCACCTATCATTGTCCGTGAAGCTGGCTTTACTTCACCTGCTGTCGTCACAAATAGTTCTTTCATGTCCGGCTTTCGTCTCGGCTGTGAGAGTGAGACCAGCTTTCGGATCCAAAACAAGGGGTTGATGTTCCTTTCATCCGATGCGCTCAACCTCCATCCCGATTGTTTGTGTCTTGCCGTGTCAGTCTTCGCTCCAAAGGCTGGCCATAGCGTGATGGAGTCTCCTTTGTCGATCAATCGGTCCGGGGTGACTCTGAGAAGTGTCAGATCTTGGACTCTTCGCCCAGATGCCATGATGAGTAGTATGGCCGTCCTCCTTGACACGTCATACAGGCTGTTCCTTGGCGGGTTTTCACGTAGCCACTCCACCACTACTCGGGGGTTCCAGATCGGGGGTCTCTCAGTGCATCCACCAGAAACCGAGATGGCTTTAAGGACGTGCCTGACGAGGAAGTTCGAGCTAATCTTATCTGCATCAAGAGCTGGGCCACAGAAGGATACGATTGCCGATTTGTGGACCAATATTGTTCGAGGGGCTAGCCCTTCGTGGATGAACAGGTTGGCCAGATATCTTGCCACTGTTGCAGGGGGAGGGTTATGAGGTTGGACAGAATGCGTGGTACACCATCGCTGCCACCTATCCCAGGCCGGCTTGTAGGTGTTCAGCGTTGAGCCTCTCCAGCCAGATCTGAACAGCTGCTGTTCCTCCTGGCTCCAATCCGCTATAGCCTGTTCCCACCCACTGCTATTCTCCAAACTTCCAGTTGGAGGTCCGACACCCTCGGTGGGGGAAACCCTGTCGACGTATCGATCAGGACGCTCTTCAGATCTCTTACGCTGGCCCTCCCTTTGCTCGTTGTTTGAGATCGGCCCTCCAGAATGTCTTCTCCCATCTTGGCACAACTAGGAGAAAGGTGCCTCTTGCCAGGTTCAAGTGCGCCAGTACTCTTGGGACGAGATTCGGCGGCGGAAATACCCAGGCCAGCTCGTAATCCCAATGCTGACTGAATGCGTTGAGATAGGAGGCCGAGCAATCGGTTGAGTCTAGCGACACGTAGTTTGGCACCACATGGGCGGTGGCCGATGCGAAGAGGTCGATCTGAGGACGTCCCCATATTCGGAATATTTCCTCTGTCGCTGGTTCCAGGAGGTGCCATTCCGGGAGTGGTGTCCCCCGAGAGAGTCGGTCCGCAATCCCGTTGTATCTCCCTGGAATGTACTGCGCTGTCAGAGATATTTCCTGCTGGTCGATAAACTCTAGGAGGTCTCGAGTTATCTTCAGAAGGCCCAATGATCTTGTCCCCCCCTCCTTGTTGATGTAAGCCACTACTGTCTTGTTGTCTGTCTGCAGTAGGGTCTTCGTTCCTCTTAGCAGGTAAGCGTGATCCCTGATCACTGCGTAAACAGCGAAGGCTTCTTTCTGGTTGGAATGCCACCGCATCTGCTCTGGGGTCCACTGGCCTGATATCGTCTTGTCGTCCACCTGGCCGCCCCAACCTGCGTCCGCTGCGTCTGTAGTCAGGAAGTGGGAGAAGGGGGCTTCGTGTATTGGGCAGGACTCCCCTACGGCCTCCAACCACCACTCTAGGTCTTGCCGAACCGCGGCAGGAAGCTCCACTTGTCTGGATGGCTCGTGCCTCTGCAGCTGGCGGCTGAATCTCTGCAGTCTTCGGCAATGCAAACGACCCCGAGGGGTGGCGAAGTTTGCGAAGTTGAGTCTCCCCAAGAGGCCTAGAACCTGCTTGGGGGAGCAACTGCCGGCCTCGATCGGGCGGCGCAGTACTTGGCGAAGGCCAGAGCACTTGCGGTCCGAGAGGGATTTCTGGTTGGCTTCCCAAGAGGCCTAGAACCTGCTTGGGGGAGCAACTGCCGGCCTCGATCGGGCGGCGCAGTACTTGGCGAAGGCCAGAGCACTTGCGGTCCGAGAGGGATTTCTGGTTGGCTTCGGTGTCCCAAGTTATGCCCAGAAACTCCAGCTTTTGGGTAGGTATAAGGACACACTTGTCGCGGTTGATGCACCAACCCAGATGCTGTAACAGATTGACCGTCTCTACTGCCTGGGTCGCTAGCAGGTCCCTTGACTGATTGGCCAGAAGGAAGTCGTCCAGGTAGACTACGGTCCTTATTCCTCTCTTCCGCAAGAGTCCCGCTAG
>JADDOH010008712.1:0-11932 GCA_016648135.1 Agrypnia vestita
GATTAATTAATCTTGACCTCACCGGGAATCGAACCCGGAGTCCTCGGTGTAAGAAGCCAGTGTCATACCCACCGGGCTACGATGGTCGCTTAGTACGATGGCCCAGAGCTTACAACTTCTACTTAAAGCAAGGTTCACTAATTCCACCTTAAAAAAATCCATACATTATCAAAAAATTTAAAGTTCTTTATGTTCCAAATCTGAGAATCGTTCGTCTATACTGTAGACATCTGTACTATTTTCTAACAAACCGGTAATTATACATACATTTCGCAGATTGTAATGATATCTTTATATTTTTAAAGTGAAGCATTAAGCAATCTTCTTTTTTTAATGTATTTATTATGATATTCTTTCGAATTATTTAACATATGTACTAGAATACACCATTGAAATCAGTATTTTCAATTTCTTAACTCCTTTTATACGCCAGTATATATTTAACCAACAATGGCTGTAATATACTATTTTCCATAATTTAAAAAAAATATAAATTTTAAAATATTTGTTAAATAATTACTTATAAAGCTCTCGTTCGTGTAGACATTTTTTCAGTTTCTTGAGTAACCTTAAATTTTTCACTCCTGTGTCACAATATTCAAATTATTTTACTATCGTAATTACATGATTACGACATTTTTTAACCGGTTTTAAGTCATCTATCATAATAAATAAGCATCAATTACATGCTCGCAAATATAAAACATTTAAAAAAGCCTACCTCGTTCACATTAATTGTATTTTCCGAAATAGCTTGATTATATAATTAAAACAGTTATTAATAATATTGATGAATTTGGCTTTAACCTTGTAGAGATTATTCAAGATGATCATTTAATTCGGTGTTTTTCTTCTAAAATAAAATAAAGCACGTCAATTTTGTATGACACCACAAATTTATTAATTGCTAACGCCAACTGGTCTCGCTTAATTCATGTTTCTTTGGTCAACAAATAAACAATAAATACAAAATAGTGCGCTTATATAAACATAATGAGGGAGACATAATATAAATTACATAGAAAAATTAAATTACGGTTCATAAAAAACTTGACGTGTCTTTATTTTATTTTAATATATCAAACCAAAAAGTTATTGCTTTCTACCAAAAAATATTTCTTCTACATTTGATTGTAACTGTCAGTTATATTCTTTTCATCTCCGGGAGAGATTCTGATACTCTTGAAACTCGAGAAGTAAAATTTAAAATTAAAATTAAACTCAAGTAGGAATAACATGGTTCACGTTTTCCACCCAATCAAAAGATCATCAATTAGATATAAATTTTACTGAAAATATGTTAAAATTACCATTAATATAAAACACAGGAATATTTTCAAAATTCGCATCCTAATTTATGATTTAAAAATTGAGAAAAATTTAATAGACCCAGTTCAAAAAATTTCCGTTTTCATAAAGTTGGCTCACAATTCGCAAACGGATATAAAATGATAATTTTAATTTGACCATATTTCATCCTCAAAGCGAACCCGCCGACTGCAAGCCGCGGAGATTCATGCCCTGGACTTCCAGCGCAGTTTCAACCATTTTCACGCTAAATTTCAACATCACTTCTTATTTTTCATCCCTCTCCACCCTCTATCATAAATATCAATTTACCTGTAGTGGAACTAGAAATATCATTAACTCCTCCCTTCTCGGTCTTGTTTGCCTCTTCTTAAAATGCAAAACACTTCTCTGGCAATGGTAAATAATGCTAAATGGGTTCTTCTCGAAATTCAGCGCTACAAAAGAATCTTGGCTCCAGTCTGGAGAATATTTTCCAGTTATTAATTAAGTCGAAATAGAAGTTCTGATTGAAATAGACGACACCTCTGCTTTGTTTCTGTTACTGTTTTCATTCAAACATAAATTTTTCTAACGTCAACTTGTCTGAAAATAATTATGATTCTCTGATTAAACACCATTTCTCTGTAAATTAGTTACGAAGTATAATAAAAAATTATTCCACGCCCGGTTCGAAAACATATTATTATATTATCTATATTGAATAATATGTAACACTAGGGTACGTACTTGGTGTATCTTTTATATGATTCATATTTAGTTATAATTAAAGATAGGAGTTGGGGTTGGACCCAAAAATTGTAAGGGTAAAGGTTACTTAATCTTCATCAGGGTCATAAAAAGTGTAATATAAATAAACGGCATTCACTTTGGTATTAATTCTCATTTATATCGAAGAAAATGTCATCATTTAAAATATGTATATCAGTAATCAAATTATATATCAGTTGATCAAATTTTTGAAAAATGGTTGCAAGGCAGTTCGCTCAATTTCAGCAATAACGCGTTGGATTACTGTTTTCAGATCAGGAATTGTTTGTGGTTTGCTGGAAAAAATCGCATCGCGTCAAGTCACGTAAGGATGAAGGTGAAGTCTTTAGTGAGAATTCCTTGCAAACTGGTTCTGCTAATGTTCAGTTATTAAGGAGGACAATTTATTGATTTTCCTGGATACTTTCACTGACGACTACAATATTTCCAGCCCATCCCACAGGATGAGGACGCGGTTGTTTAATTTAATAATTAATCTTCGAATGAATGACTCATAAATTGAAATATGTATAGGTACCAAAATTCCACGAACTTTTCGAACGGTTTCAGCGTTATTTTTTCCGAATTCGTAAAATGTTTTAACAATAATAAAATTGTTATTCCTTCCTAGGGTTATTCTTAACATTAGGGTTACCAAATATAATATAAAAGAATTGTGGGATATTTAAATCCTGCGTACCCGATGGGCCACCCTATAGATATCTCACAGAAGCTATTTATATGGGAAAGTCAGTATGAATGTCTTTGGATGTTTATAGGGCTTACGACCTATCACATGGCTGGCTTAAGTGATTGCATGGAAGATCGCCCACACATTTATCAGATTTTTGGAAGTTGTATATAAGGTTTTTATCCATTTCCATATTTAATAATTTTAACCACTACGCTAACGTCATCTATGTTTTTTTAATTCGTCATTCCCGTGAAATGGTTAATAGATGTCGCCGCTCGTGTATGAGACTACTTTATTTTTTTAGTAGACTATAAAGGAATTTTTTAAAGTACATATGACATTCAACCGAATTATGTATATCTACACTAGAATAGGCCTGATAATTATTTCGTTGTTTTAATATAATTTAAATTGATTACTATTATTAATCTACCAATTTTATCGTATTCAGTTAGTTGATGGGGTTGCAGAATTTGAAATTTGTGTCTTACAGAACACGAGCGACGGTAACCTTTGTGCTACGACCCCGGTTCGGTTAAATTTGCCGGCACAAGGGAGAAAAGTATTCCCTCCCTGTCACCCCTGTTACCTGAAAGGGGCGGTCTCGCTCTAGGCTACGGCATCACACTTCCCGTATCTCTAAGATTTATAATCAGATCGGATCAGCACGTCGTATCAAGCTTCAGGAGATTCTAGGTTTTCTCCTAGCAACTGTTAACCGCATCCCAGCCTGTGATCCTGGCCTTATATTTTTGTAGGTATAGGTGTGAGTATAATAAAATTCATAATAATATTAAATATACTTAGTCCCACTTTCAACGCATTTTATCATTAACAATATTTTTATATGAAAATATATTCTATGAACACAGTGAGTGATAGGAGTTTAAAATTGAAAATATTGATTTTCAGACGTATTGTAGTAAATATGCAATAATTCGAAAGATTATCTTTTTTTTTTGGGTCGCAATCCTAGGATTGGTTTGCAACAAGAACTCGCCCTCTCCACTCCTCTCTGTCACCTGCCAGCCTCTTCATCTCTTGGTAGGTGCTACAGCGCACATCTTCGATAATCTGGTCTACGTAGCTTAATCTCGGGCGGCCTCTACGATTGTTGCCTCCAATATTTCCCTCGTCGATGGTTAAAAGCAGGCCCGGATGCCTTATATTATGGCCTATCCAAATTGCTCGCTGTCGGGCGATTCTGTCACCTCGTCGTTTCGGATATGTTCAGACCAATGGATCCTCGCCATGCGCCTGTAGCACCACATCTCAAAGGCCGCTAGCCTCCCGGATATGCTCTGGCCATCATATTACATACGTTAATAATAAATATTGCTCCGCTTTGATAGCGGAGTTATATAAGCAATATTTTTTATTTTTTATCTTTTTATTTAGCAATATTTAGCGGAGGAAAAATAAAATATATAAAAGTACCTACGTCATTTTTGATTGATTAAAGTTATGAAGAAGATTAAATTCATTGTATGAAAGCGTTGGAGCCGTGTGACCGAACGCGTAAAGAACTATCTGCACAGCATTATTTATGATTCTGATTTTCCTCGGAATTAAATTTTTTCCAGGGATATTTATTGTTTTAAGCCACCAGTTCATCATGAATCCTGTCGGGAACCTGGAATGGGTAATAATTCTGACCGTCCGAAATAAATTTTAAAATCACACCATACACGAACAATAACATTTCGACGAAGATCGATATTTTTTATAACAGAAATAAATCAGTAGGTGGACGCCAATTTAATGCAATCAATCTATCAAAATAACTGCTTTTCAAACAAAATATAATGAATTGATATTCAGTGCGACCTTTAAAAATGGTCATCGCATTGAGCGTTATTCATTCCTCTATTATTTCAGTGAGTAAAAAAAATATATGTTATCATTTTTCGATGAAAATATATTTTATTGTGAAGTTGTGATTTTAGAGCAGAGCCATATTATATTGTCACGTATCATGTCTGCCGAAGGACAAATGAAAACACTGGAAATTAATTTGCTATTAATGAATTAATGATTATAAATATATATATTATTAGTTATTAGTTATTAATTATAAATAAATAATTAATTAATTTTATATAATAAATAAAAATGTACTTTGTTTTTATCACGTTTGTATTGAAAAATATCAGTTGGGCCATGGGCTCTTAAAGATGTTGATATTTTTGAACACTTGGTGTAAACAAAGTTCATTTTTGTTAATTATATTAATAATATCACCACAAAATTATTTTACCTTTTTGAAGAAGAAATTAATTAATTAATTATGAACCCTCATTGACGTTTATCGAGAAATCACAGTTACGGTGGCTGGGACATATCTTGCGGATGTCGGCAGATAGACTGCCAAAGCGGATATTCCAGACAAGATCATATGACAGAACACCAATGGGCCGTCCTAGGAGGAGCTGGCGGAAACAGTTGGACTGCTGCGAAGCGAGGTTGCAACTAAACCGGGCTTGACATGGAGATCGAAGCCCAAGATAGGAAAAGTTGGAACCTTTTATGTGGTGCAGGGACCCCGGCCCAATAGGATAAGGGGTAGAAGAAGATTAATTAATTATTCAATGTACAAAATTACTTAACACGAATTAAACCTAACGCTATTCTTTAACCTTCGTATACTCGCGCATTGGTCTCTCAAACCAACAAATCAGTTATTAATTGTTATCTCAAAAATTAACATCACTGGGACCTTGCGGTTTTTAGTAGCTTCTCAATTTGTTGTTAGGCATTGTTTTTATTTAGTGCGGCGCGCGCGTTGGTGCCGGGTAGACGTGTGGCACTTTATTACTGTTATCGGTCCATGAGACCGATGCGAGTATAGGTATACTATTTAAGATAACAATTTTTTTTATTTTAGAACATTACTCAATTAACTGTATCAATTTATTTTGGTGGTGTATAATATTTATTGAATTTATTGTATTACATTATTTGAGAACCGTTTACTTTGTTTTTAGCTATTTTTGTCATCACAATGGAGGAAGAAAGAATAAGGGTGATGTTAGAATGTGAAGATTCCGATTCAAATCAAGAGTGATAGTGAAAATACCGACGCTGAGCAAGACAGGATGTATTATATTACAAAAAAAACATATGAAAAAATAAAAAATAATAGAACTTCGCAAGAAATAGTAAACAATTATTATTGGTGTGCCCTCTGATTCTCTTAATTTGGGAAAAATGGACACAATTTTTGTTAAAACCCGATATAGGTATTTGTTTGAGGTATGTGAAAATGGAATAATATCTTAATCAGCCATAAATTATAGTTCCTAAAATGTTATAGTGAGCAAAGTGATATTACTAAGTAAATGTTAATACGACCAACATAGAGTAAGGTGAACTTAGTGACTAAAAATGACTTCTCAGAATTTTTCAATCATTAATTTGGCATTCTTGCGACCACCACAAATTAAAATTACTTCACTTGGTTTCTCAAAAAGAAATTAATAATGAGCAATTTTAAAACCGTTGAAATAATAAATAATAACATCACGGTTCAATACACTTTTTCGATCCTACACGAATAGATTTATAAAATTTTGTATTAAAGTTAAGTATGCCCGATGATGAGACGGAGCGCTCCTCTCCTAACTATAGTAGTAATTAATAACTCATATTGTCTGTATAGTACAAAGGTTAAACAACAATTATTTTTTAAATTAAAATATCTGTATCACAAAGTATTTGCTAAATTATTCAATGAAATTAGTGACTCCCAATTATGAAAACTTAATTTTATTACGTTGAAATAAATTCACTTTTTTGCTCAAGAACATTTTTCCTGTTCATGTATCCATATTAATTAAAAATATTTACAAAGCTTCATCAAAAATGGAAGTATTAATTCAGAGAGTCAAAACATGCAACCAAAAAGTTTAACCATTGTGTCACTTGGTTCAATTCACATCTCATGGGCTTAATTAAAAATTTATTTTACGATAAAATGTATTTTTATTTTGTGTGGTGATTAAAAAAAGCACGTCACATTGAGCGTTATTCATCTGCTTTTTCAGTGAATTAAAAAATGTTTCGATTCCATTAACAGAAGATATAAGTCTGGCTGATTACTCCTATCGCGCGCCATTAATCTTTTTGGATGAATACTTTTCTTCCCTGGAGCTTAAGAAATTGCTATTCAAGGAGACACGCCGATAGCGGCGGGTTCCTTAATTCACTGTTTTTCTTTCGTCTTCCTCCGAGCCGATATTTTAAAAGTAATTTGCATAATGCTCCCTTTTATCATCATCGTGAATGGCTAATTAAGGCTGAAACACATAAATGAAACGTTCTATAATGACGCGTTGACGGTATTTTATTTCGCGTTATTTGTCTGGGCCTTCGCGCTTAAGTGATCATTTTTTTTAAATTAACTCATTAACTGTTAAGTGGGAATAATAAGTAAACACAATCAATTAGAGAAATTTTCGTAACTGTGGGAGATTTTCGAACTAAATTTGGAATTTTTTTCTCTTATATCTTATATTTATCTTATTTTTTATCAATAATTTTTATATATAAATATATATTTTTATAACCATCTTTCAAAACTGCATATTTAGCAGGTATATAATAAGATAACAGCCCTAAAAATAATATAAAAGAATATTTAATAAATAAAGTTATCACCATATTTCACAGTTCATTGTAGTTTTAAATATGTTCTTAGGTAATTCAAGAACACATTCATATTTGTGATGTTGTAATTTTTTCAGAACAATGTTCTGTGAAATTTTTAAAACAAAATAATAATAATAATAATAATAATATTTGGATAACTTATATAGCGCCGTTTTCGAGAATACTCACCTCAAGGGCGCTTTACACAGACAAAAAATTAATTAATCAATTAGAATATTCTTAGGTTTTCACGACGTGTCACTATGTGTAGTTTTCTGGTGTATCCCGCCGTGTATATCTGACCTCTCTGGCCGATATTTTGGTTTCCTATGGATTTCTGTAATAATTTTACTATATTTTTGTCATGTTTCATTTTTAGTCTATTCAGTAGTTGTTAAATAGTTTTGAAACTACGTATTGATTGTTCCGGTCTCCGTAATTTTTTTTATTTTTTATTACTAGTTTTGAATTCGTTATTTGTCGTGTCATATATATCCTTTTAATATTTTTTATATATTTTTTGTCATCTTTCTTTTAAATCTGTCCGGTAGCTTATTGAATAGTTTTGAAATTAAGTGCCAATTGGTCCATTTACAGTTCAAAATCAAACTAAATCCAAATGCTTAAATTTCAAAGCAATGTTAATCCATTATGTGGTTTCAATATATTCCTATTTCATTTCATATTAAAACTTAAGCATGAAATACACCTATAGTAAATTTCATTTACGTCATGTTATTTGAGTGTTAAATTTTTAATTCTTTGTTCCATTAGTTTTTATATAATCTGAGTTATAAACAAGATGTAAAAGAGTTTTCTTTAATTTGCCGAAAAATAGTTTATGGCGATAGGTAGGTTTTGTTATTCAACTACTCGTAGTTAAAATACATGCTTTGAAAATTTTGATAGGTTGTGAATTTAATGATGGTGAATATTTTAATTTTTATACTAGGGCATATGAAGGCCATAAATATATTTAAGTAGTGTGCACCATTAAAAAAATAGAAACTAAAAATATATTTTAATTAAGTATGAAGATAAACGACATATTTTGCAAATAATAAATGCACAAATATTTACGCTCATAAATGTAAAAAATAAAATTTAACATGTTGTCGAGGTAAAATTGAGAGGGGGGTGGGAAAAAGGGAGTGAGTGGGTTTAAGTCAATAAATGTATTTTCGTAATTTAAATTATTAATAAATAAAATGACAGATTTTTCAATAAATTTCATAAATAGTCGTTTACTGTGTAATATTATTGAAAAAAAGACATGCCACTAGTCCATATAGTCATGTCAAATCCACAAATTGAACCAATTTTATTAACCTCTAAAACATCGTTGGTTTTGTAATTTATAAATTGATTAAATAAGTTGGTTTGATTCATCTTAGAAAGATATATTTAAGGGTTTTTTTTTGTTTTTCGACATCAGAAAAATAGCAGCGTTACTTTGCCATTTCTTCTTATCATCGAAAAATTAAAACCGTATATTTTTATTATATTTTTTAATGAATTTTAGAGGTCGCTACCGAATGTCAAAGTTTGCAAAAAAAAAATTAATGCCTTTTAATATCAGGTACACAAAGCACCTAAAAGCCTAATTTTCTCATATAAAGCAGGTTGTATCTTACTCCAAGGTCACACTTCCCTTTCTCACTCTTCCGCAACTCCCCAAGTATAGCTAGGCTAAGCTAAGGTAAACAAGTAAAATATGCGCAGCTAGAGGGGATGCAAGTATTTATTTATATTACCACACGTCATGGCAACTTCCAGTAATTCATTTTTAAAGACAGTATGCATTGTATAGAGTTATAAGCTATACAACTTGAATGGTAAAACAGCAAGGAATTGAGTAATTAGAATAGAAAATACATACTATACAAATAACAAATAATATAACAGTGTTGTTATTCATTTACATATAAAAGCAATATGTACGTTCATAAATATGTATATTTATGCATGTATTAAAATAAAATAAATAAAATATATTCCAAAAATTTTTAACGTTATTCAAAAATCAAAATAACAAAATAAATAAATATTTTACTTTTTACCGTACACAAAAATACAAACACACCAATGTTTTTTTTTATTCTTATTACAAAAATTATGCATCATGTGTATTAGTGCGTAAAATCGCAAATTTATAAATTATTTTCGCATTCATTTACAATCCTGCTTCATGTTATCTTAGAAATAATATGTAAATCGCGTCAATTATTTAAATGTAAGAATTCATTATGCATAATGTATTAATATGTAGAATGAATGTATTATGTATATAAAAACAAAGGTAGCAATATCCAAAAAAAAAATGTTTTGAAGTCACCGAAGATTACTAATTTAGAATGTACCTACTGAATTCTAGATTTTATGTGTCTCATGTATCTTCCTTTTAATTTTTAATGTGTTTCCTATTAATTTAATGTGTGACACATCAGCCCTGATGATGGACCCTGCAATGGGATCCGAAACGTCGGCCCGAAAGGTCGTAACAACACGGCATAATACCCCAGTAAACACAAACGTGAAGATTCTGAGTGGCCGTGAAAACCTAAGAACATTCTTCACACTTCCCTTTCTCACTCTTCCGCAACTCCCCAAGCATAGCTAGGCTAAGCTAAGGTAAACAAGTAAAATATGCCCAATATTAAATTATTTATTTTATTTATTTTCGTATAAAAACTCGAATTCAGTACATTATGGATTAGTAACCCTCGTTGATTGCATTCCAGTTTTTTTTTTTGATAATGCTGCCTTTGCTGTTATACCCCACATATAAACGTAATAAATTATTTTCAAAACACTAACTGCTGACTCTAGCTAGTACTGCACTTCCTAGTCATTCGTCATCATATTAAGTTTATTGTATATTACTCTCTGTCAGTATCAGTTCTGATAGATGGGTGAGGGTTATTTACTACATGCAAAATGCTTACACTGAGTTTGCTGCAATAAATAATTAATAATTAATAATCAAAAATATTTCTTGGTGTAGTAAACATGTAATTGTCATTTTTTTTCTTCCCAATCGGTCGCCTTCTCACTCCACACCATTTTTTTCTCTGTTTAATGTGTCTGAAAAATTGGAGGTTGCAGATTATAGACAGTCTATCCCGAATTCTCAATTGCAACAAAATTGAACCATAATTGCTTTTTTCTATCTATGAGATTCGAAGCAAGCGTTTCCATCATCACATTTCAAAAGCGTCAGGTTTCCTTCCTTTACTGATTGTTTATTTTTCCACTACACAGACATATGAAAAAATATGGGTTGTAACAAGACGAATTATTGTAGTTAAGGTAAAAGATCTGTAAAATTTTGAGTTTTATATCTCGCTTGTTGAACACATTTAGGTATAGAAATAAAATGATATTTTTTTAGGAACCATATGGATGAGTAGAGATTCTATTCTACAGTAATATCACAGTATCTTCACGAGAGTGCCCTCGCGCCGTGAGAGCGTATCGATTATTTTTTACGCAGTCGTATATTGCATCCAATAAGTGGGGGTGATTTTGATGCAATATATACTGACGATATCTTTGAGCTATACTAATTCGTTTTTTAATGGTGGAATAATAGTAGTGTAAACAGTCCCGCGGAGAGAGGGTACTCTCCTAAAGACGCTGTGATATAACTTCAATGCCGAGATTCGAATCTCTACACATCTATACGCCTAGTATCAAATATTCGTTTTATATCAATACCTCAATAAAATATGTATTTTTTCAAGATTAGACCTAGCTTTCTTCTCTTAATTTCAGTTTCACTCCCACCATTATCAGTCATATGGGACCCGGGTTAATGATATTATTCTCGATCTCTAAACCATCCTATACTCTGTTATTGGGTATCGATAATCATGACACTGGATATAGCTATATAAAGCCGACGCCACATTGAGCGTGTCTTACGCCGCGTCTATTCAGCGCGTCAAATCCGCAACCAAATTTAGCAGTCACATACGGGCCGCGCGGAGAAGGAGGAGAGAACTGCGGACAATCCGTCAAATGTGGCGCGTTGCATTAAAAAACACGAGACGCGACTTCACCGATTTTACGTTGACGTAAGTTTCGCGGACGGAGAACCGAGCAGACGCCGAAGCGAGCGTTCCGCCAGCGGAACGACCGATGATCCACGTAGTATGTTGGATAGGCGCATATCGTATGGAAAGAAATGTAGCGGCATTACGCAAAGGAAGGTATGCCTAGTGCGGCCGGTCTTAATCTTAAGTCCCATACGCCTATATATAACTATTACTCAATGGAGAATACCTTTGATCCGACAAAGAGCGTTGTTATCAGCATATCTTAGATTGAAGGGATTTTTCGCGCCAATATAGTTCCTACCATCTCAGTTTTCAAGTGCTTTTTTTACTTAAGATAAAGATAAACAAATTTATTTGTTTACATCACTAGAACATGTGCATTTCATTATAATATTACAAGATAATAAAATTTTGAAAAGAAAAATAATAAGTTAAAAAAAACTAATGACAAAATATTATTTGGAGAGCGGGAAAG
>JADDOH010008713.1:0-42915 GCA_016648135.1 Agrypnia vestita
TGGTGATGTTTTGCAAAAGATTATTTCATTGGAAGTTTAATGTATTCGTGTGCAACTTTCATGCACTGAAGTTTCACATATTATTTTTGGGAATTACTATAAGCTTTGCAATCTACCAGTGAAATCAGACTATAACTTTTTATTTTACCTTCAACACCCACTAAATTTTAAATATAAAGATTCAATTCAATTTATTAAATAATATGTACATAGTTAAATTGTATAAACAATAGTACAATATTAACAATTATTAATCAATAAATTCTTTATAAAGTGACTTAGATTAGCAAATTTATAAAGAATTATAGGTAATATATAAGTGGAGTAAAAATTACTACACCACCCTAACCGTACTGTGGAAGTAATTGAGAACACCTGCCGAATACGAATATTATGATTTATTTAATATTTATATATAGATATTGCAATGAAATAATGCTTTAGTCGACAACGTTAACAATTATTCACCTTCATAATAAAAATGCATCTTCTATTTATTTTATTAAGATCTTATTAAAAACTAGCCGTACACAGAAACAAAAAACAGAAAGCCCGAGAAAATTATAGTATTATTTATTTATTTGTACCTAATAAAAAGTCTGACAAACTTCGAACATAGTAGGCGTAAATTAATGTTTCGTGTCTTCGCTAAGTCGCGTGTAGTATATCTAATATATTTTTGACGGATCACGGAGAAGCGATGGTGGTTTTGTCGTCTACTCGCCGCGCTGCCGTCCATACGTTCGAGGTTCGAGTCTCTCTCCAGCTATGTAATTTTATTTTTTAACCGTGAATTCCAGATAGTTATGGATTTACGGGACACATAGAAAACGACATTATTATCTTTAGATTTAAGTAAAATAAAGCGGAATTAGCGGTGCATAATGGAGTTGTAGTGCCAATATTTATGTATGGAAGTATATATAGTTGACAGAAAATAGAAATTATAATGAATACCTATATTAGAAATACTCGTAAGCTCTGGTCGCTTCTATGTACGATAGATTTAAGAAAGAATTGGGAGTGAATGTAGAAACATGTTTTGTTAGGTATGTACTTTGATTGTCTATACTTCGATTTCTGAATTTAATTTGTTAGTATATAATTGTATCCTGACAAAGGGGCCATGGGCTCTGAAACATGTTGATATTTTTCAATACAAATGTGGTGTAAACTAAGTTTATTTTTATTAATTATATTACTTATGTCACCAATAAATTATTTTGCTGTTTTTGAAGAAGAAATTACTAAACAAATCATGTTGCATCTGAAAATATCTTGACTGGAGCAAATTATTTTACGCACTGCGAATAGTTTAGACTTAACATGTTTCATTATAGTGTTGCCACAACTCAAAAATATTTTACCCGGAATTTCATTGTTTTCCATGCATTTCCTATAATTAATTTTAAACTAGTTTTTAGTATTTTTAATCATTGTATAGTGTGTTTATTACAAAAATATAGCGTAAGGAACAGGAAAAAAAAATTTGTATAAAAAAATATTGCTTTTTTACAAGTCGAACGATAAGTTATAACAAATCTTGAAAAGTGTCCACAACGTACAAAGGAATTGGGAGCGTCCGCAAAAGACCTGATGTAATAAACAGATAAAAAAAAATTTGAAGACCACCCTATTAAATATTAAGATGAATTAAAGTAGTATTCATTATTTAGTTGCAAGCGTAATTTAATATTTGAAAAACATACTTATTTTACTACTCATGTTTACAATTTAAAACCGTGTATCGTTTAAAAATAACGTTAATCTCTTATAAACAACTCTAATTGTATAAGTATGTCAACAAGTAATTAATATCGACAAAAATATTTTTTTACCGGAATGCTAATAAAAATAAATATTCTTTGAAAATGTGGTTCAAAAAAATAGAATTGCGAATTTGTCATTTTTTTTTAAATTCATTTAGACAATTTCACTTATGTACAATGAGATATCTACTTCTCTAAAATAAGATAACTTCTTGTGTTTTAAGATATTTACACACAACCACAATAATGAGTGTCCGTAAATGGCGATTTAAATGCAAACTATTTTATGTTTTTAAGCTACAGTTGTATTTGAATAAAGTAAAAATATGAAGCGAATTAAATTTTTCTTAAATAATATGAGAAAAAGGCAAGTACAAAAAAAGGAATTGCAATTGCAATTCAATCATTTGCCGGGAATTCCCGGCATACATAAACAAAAATCAGTCAATAAAAATGTAGAACAATGAGTTAATCGTTTGAAGAGGATAAAATATCGACGTGAAATGAAAAAAGGATAAATGGGAGTGAAAACTGAAAGCTGAGAGAAATAGAAAAATAAAATGGAAAGAAGATATAAGAAGAATTGTAAGACAGAATAGAACCGTTGATTGATAGGAAACAACAACAAATGTTTATTTGTGTGTGCATATGGTGCAAAGCACCATTGAAAAAATATTAAAAATGAAAAAAAGACATCTTTACAGTTTAAACACTATTAAGAAAGAGTACACATGCAAGCAATTAATCATATAATAAATTAAAATAAAGATAATTTAAAAAAAACTAACCCACAAAAACCAAGTTCTTGTTATACTCCCTTTCATTGTAAAATATAACAACAATTAAAAACGAATAAAAACATATAACATAACACTAAACTTACAGGAATTTAATATATTTCTAAAATGTCAGATGATTTGAGCTTTGATAAGATACTTCATGCTTTGAAGATTAAATTCTTAAAACATTTGTCAGTCAATTAAATCAAGATTTTGATAGATTAAATTATCAGCAATATCGTACCTTATGAATTTCCAGCGTCAAATGATTTAAAATATTCAGAATCAGATTTGAATAATGTAGAATTCTTCAAAACTAAGAAATCTAAAAGAAATAAATTATTATTCCATTTCTTCTCAAAAACCGAAGGGTGCTGTCATCTGTGAACCAACTGTCATAATTTTTTGAAATTCGTAATGAAATACCTATAATACCGACGGCGTAATTCAAATTTTAAATATTCTGTGACGTCATCAGTCCGCCGTTGGTAGTAATCAAACTTTTCTTGCAAACTGCGGTTCAAACGGAATATAACGTTGGTGTTTTGACTTAAACCTGGTATGGATGTCGATATTTTTTAAGTGAGTGTACCTATATTTTTAATTTTAATGGTTTCACGTTTTTTAAAATCATATCGGTTATTCTATTCATTTCCCAGAACATTTGTATGGTTTCCAATTTAAAAAAACCATTAAAATTTCGAAAAATTCAAAGTTATACTATAATTATAATAATTTTTTAAACAAAAATTTGTTAGATCATTTTCATCGTCGCCACGAGTCTGCCTGCAAAGTTTCAGCTCGATTGGATTACGGAAAACGGTTAAAAATCGATCCAAACTTTTTCGACAGACAAGCAGACGCTACGAAAAAGAGTAGAAGTTAAAAGTTTAGAGTTAAAAGAAAGGGAGTAAAAATCAGTAAGTTATAGAAAATAAACTTATGTAAATAATAAATATACACAAAAACCAATTTCATGAAACACTACCCGAGATAATGCGACCGGCTCATAGTAATATTGACTTACCTTGGCGTCCATATTACAATCTCAAAAAATGATTGATAAAGACTGTAATAAGTTACTGGAAAACATATTTTTTAATAATTCGTAATAAGCTACTAGAAAACATAATGTTTAACGTCTGACGTTTTTCTTTCACAAACAATTTTGTCGTTTATTTTACTTTGTGTGTTTTGTCGCACAGTTAAAGCGAGTACCAACTTATTACAATTTACCAACATTTACGTAAACATTCACGTGCTTTTTAAAAATAGTATAATTGAAAAATCTTTTTTAGAATTGAATACTTACAAAATATGGAATAAATAATAAAAATGGAATTAATAAAAAAATGGTTTTTCAAATCTCCATAGCCCGTAGAGTTGAGGAGAGCTGAACCTAGCTCACCTTAAAATTCCAGATAAAGTAAGCTGCACAAATTTCAACAAAATGCTATCTATGTTAGTACGTAACCACTAAAATTTACTTTTTTTGTCTACCGGTTTCGAGACGCAACCTATCTCTTCGTCAGGGCAACAACTACACTAGGTTGTTGTTGTACACTAGGTTGGTTGTCCTGACAAAGAGACGGGTTACGTCTCGAAACCGGTAGACAAAAAAGTAATATTTAGTGGTTATATACTAACATAAATAGCATTTTGTCAAAATGTCTGCCCACAAAGTTAATGCTTCAAATATTAAAAAAAAAAAAATCTATAAAACTCAATAACTGTCTGTCTGTCTGCCTGTTCTCTACACAAATCTACACCGTTTGTTCGATTTGACTCAAATTTTGGATACTTATGCTTTAGGACCCGACGGGTAATATAGGCTACATTTCCTTCTTCCCATTTTAGCCCTTCCCCACCCCCTTTTATATTTTCTATGCAAATCTGTACCGTTCGACCGATCGGACTCAAAATTTGGAAACTTATTTAGGGATTGCCGGATAACATAGGTGACATTTCACCCCTGCCCTCTTACCCCTTCCTCGCTCCCTGATATATTTTCAATGCAAATCCGTTCGACCGATAGGATTAAAAAATTGCAAAATTATTTCTTTCGACCGATAGGATTAAAAAATTCCAAACTTATTTTTTAGGATCCGGCGGATAACATAGGTCACATTTCCTCAATCCTTCTTTACTTCTTCCTCTCTCCCTTATATATTTTCAATGCAAATCTATACCGTTCTATCTGACCTAAGTGGCCTAAATTTTTCATACTTATTCCTTAGGACGACGCGGGTAATATAGGCGAAATTTTACCCTCTCATCTACCCTCCTCCGATATATTTTCTGTACTAAATCTACATCATTTGTCCAATCTGACCCAAATTTTGCATACTTATTCTTTAGGACTCGGCGGGTAACATCGATTTTGTGTTCACTGCCTTTCGCACTTAAAGTATATATTCATTTTATGGAGTTGCAAAAAGCAGAGTGGATCTTACATTTTAGAGTGCGATTCGAGAGCATTTTGTCAATTTTATTGATTCTAGGTGAAACAAAAAATATATATTTATCCTTTATATTAACTTCAGCGCCGTGGACGTGGAAAAATCTTGGAATCGAGATGAAATTTTGCACATTGACTTGATGTTAATGACAATGCATTCTTTTTTAATCACGCTAATATTTTCAAATATAGATGAGACGTGGTTTTGGCATTCTGATGATGTTTAGAACCAGTCTTTACCAACTAGCTTCAATGGAAAAAAACATGAAACATAATTTGAATTTCAGGGTCGCCTTTGGTATTCTAGATTTACTTCTACCGCTTACTTGAGTACTTCAAAATAATTACCAAAATAAATATTAATCTGCCGTACATGGGGTTGATTATAAGGGTGATAAAAATTATAAACATTTGTTTTTTGCCTGGATCTTTTTTACCCACCGATAGAATCAGTTTGGTGCGCTTAAGTCATTTTTGACCAAGTTGTGGATTGGATCCTTTTCGCGTAAATATTTATTTTTCTACTTTAAACTATTTTATATTACTATTGGAGAACATTCATGGTCACGGAATTGCTGTTATTAACGGCCCAATGCTAGTATGATCTATCACTACCTATTACAGTTAGTAAATAATAATTAGATTAATTAAATTAGTCACCTAACCCGTGCACTGTAATAGTGGATGCAAATGCTTGACTTAAGTGGATAATAACAACACCATCCATAATAATCTTACCTGTCAAAGTATCAAGTCGCATTTGAATGGCTTGGTAATAAATAGTCATTATAAGTGGTAAAGTGACGCGCCTTAAATTTATGCACACATAATGAAATAAAAAAGATTACTGACTAACTAATCTCTAACTAAAAATCCTCTATTGCATGATATCGAACCTTTAAACAATAAAATATAAATCATCAAATTACGTTACTGCCTTTTAAAGAGTCGTAACTGTAAAAGCTTCTGAATAAAGTTGGAAAAGAAAATATTTTCTTATTTTACAGTAAGCAAAAAACAAACAGTATTAAAATAAAATAATGGTAAGCGACTGAATATGAAAAGAATAAGAAGAAATGAGTTAATCAATTAGAATTAGTAGTAACACGGAAATAGGGATGGGGAAAAGGATGAGGAGGTTGGAGTAAGGGTAGAGGTGGAGAAACAGGAGAGGAGATGCAGTTATTGATAGACCAAATTCGGTTTAATGATGATGATTTAGTTCAGTAAGTTGTGTTGTGCTTGGACGAAATAGTTGAGTGGACTCTTAAATACATACACAACTCATACACAACATCCATCTTCTTAACGATGACCTGAATCTATAGATCCATTAAATCAATTATTTATTAAATACTAATCGCGCTTCATTCAAACACTAAATATAAAATACACATAAATGTACATGTAAAATATACTTAAATGCAAATATACATGTTGCTAGAGCGTGCCGAATACACTTGAAATTGGGATAATGGGCATAGTCTTCACTTATAATGTTTTATTATCAGAGTATCATGTACTATTATCCTGTTAGTGACTCAAATAAATAAATAAATAAATAAATAAAATAAAAATACGCTTCTTTTCAATGCGGTCAGACTAATATTGAAAACGTCAATATGTACACAATTATTATATTATTAATGAAAACCCCTTTTGTACGATCTAGTGTACGATCTATCTTTCCTACGCTATTGTTATTTTAAACTAATGAGTAGTGGAACAAACTTGAAATAAATAAACACAACTACCAAGAGGTGTCACAGATCTACAATAGAGATTATTTATTTACTTAAAACGAAAGTGATCAATTAGAAGCGAGAAAATCTTTAGATAATAATATAATGACATGAATAAAAAAAATTATATCGTTATTAACGATGTATCTTAAGTATAAGCCCTGAAGAAGGATCTGAATAGAGAAACCAAATTAATAAAAAAAACACCGAACAAGCAAAGATCGAACGAAGCGCCAAAGCAGACTTCATAAGTAGCTGATGTTCCTAGGAGTAACACCTAGAAAACCAATGATTATATAGGTTTTCCTGCAGATTTTAGCGGTGGTGGGAACGGAGATACAAGTCAGGATAAACGCGGATTGAAAAGAAAGAGCCTCCTAAAAACTCTCTGTTTAATAAACGCAGTCATCCGACTCAAGAACAGCTGCTTGCAAACAAAAACATTAACTCAAATACTGTATTTGTTAAAATAAGAAATATTTTTTTTTTTTTTTTTTAAAAAAAAATAGAGATGTGAACACGGAATACGTGTCACATCAATATTCTTACTATTTTCAAACTAAGCTAAACGCTTGTGCTATGAAAATAGGACTAACTTGCTAGTCTGGAGTGAGGTTCGAACCCGCAACCTTTGGATCACGAGGCCAGTGTCCTAACCACAAGACCAATAAGCTACTCAATTTTAGGAATAGAATTGTTAAAAACACTATATTATGCTAAAATTTCAGTCAGTTTTACAATATGGAATTATCTGTGGGGTAGTGCATTCAAAACTACATTAAATTCTTAAGTAGTTTCCCAGAAATTGATTATAAAAATCATTCTTAAAAAACCTAATGATTATCCGACAGTAGACCTCTTTAATAAATTGCAAATCCCCACATTACAAAATATCTACAAGCAAAATTGCATACTTCAACTGTATAAAAGTTTTCATAGTGATAACGAGCTGACCCAAAAAGTGTCAAGTAGCAGAAATAATTACATATGTCTCTGATACATACCACAACTGCTCAGCATCACTACACATTCAGAGGTGTGAAATGGTTCAACGAATTGCCTGTTGAAATGAGGATTGAGGAAAATTATGAGGCATTTAAAAAAAACGTAAAACAATACCTTCAGAAATAATTAAATTTTAATTTTATTATTTATGTATGAACCTATTACTTAATTATTATTATTTCTTACTTATTACTTCACTTAATACTTACTTATTATTACTTAATTGTCTAAACTTATACTAAACTATACTTTTTATCTGATGAATATGTACATTTCATCATAAAATTCTCTGTAAATGTAAAATGTAATGATACCCTCTCCTACACACGAGTTTATGTCACTCATGCAGAAGATAAATATCCATCATAAGTAACTGTCTCTTTCTTGTAAAATAAAAATGTATTTGTAAAAAAAAAATTAAATAAAAAAAAATGGAGAAAATGGCTAAAGTTGCCGAAAATTTTCCGATTTTTGCAATTTCATAGAAGTTAACGTTTAATAATATTTCTCTCTTATCTAAAATTTGCGTTCTACCCTTAAATAATGTGATTGACATTTCATAACATAACAATAAACAGTAAGAATTAAACTAAACCGGTGTCGGAACCTTTAATAGCATAAATATGATCAATTTCATCGACAAAACACCCCCAATATGTCATTTTTCTCCACCCATAATGAAATGGAAATGGTGTGTCAATTTACTAATAGCTACCCATTTAGAGGTCCTATAAACATCAAAGAGGTCTTATTTGAAAGATAAAACAACAAGAATCAGTATTACGTTAAGTATTTCACCAAAATTTAAAAAAAAAATTAAAAAATAAAATTTCATAAAAAATATGTTTATTTTTAAATATGGGGGTGTTTATCGATGAAATTGATCAATTTTGAAATTTTTATTTATATAATTAGTATTTCAAAGAAAATTGATACCTCTCTAACATTAAAAACGTTACAATTACCCTTTCGTATACAGAATTCAAAACACAGAATTCCTTTCTTACCCACAGATAATTAAGGCGTCTCTATAAAAAGGGTCTATTTGCAAAAACAAAATTTTACAGGAGAGAGTGAAAATACTTGAGTGAAGTAAATAACCGGAATTTCAGTTTTATTTCCATTTTTTAATATTCACTTGTCAATTACGGATAATCAATTTGTTTTCTTTATTTATTTGTTAAGGTTAAGCAATTCCAGTGACATTGTCGAATTGTTGGCATCTGGCATATTTTTAATTACCATATGAATACAGAAAAACCCTTTTTTCCACGTTCGCCAACTTTTGAGGTCCAATTTCCGCAGGCTTGAGTTGAAATCATGAAAAATAAAATACCGAATATGGTGCGTGTATATTATTTTCATGATTTTCATGATATAGACCATTTTAAAACAATAAATATTAACTATAATAAATATAACTATCGTAAACTATGTCTGTCTCAACACAGATATTTCTAGTGAGACAGGCACAGTCCAACCAAAATTTTATATATAAATTAAATAGAAATAAACAAACAAAAAACAAACAAAATAAAATCACTTTGTGACCTGATATATTATGCGGACCCCTTTTATAGAGATGCCTTCAATTTCTCATACGAGTCTCTGGTTGTTCGCAAAATGGCGTCAAACAGGATAAACAACGCATTCCTAATGTATCCGCGCCAAATCTTCCAAGACAATTGAACGCACGGGCAAAAGCAAATATGTACCCATTTTAGTCAGTCGGGATATGAAAGGAAATATATAATGGTAAATTATATTACGCTGTATCTCATTATGTTTGAATAGCAAAACAAATACCATTTGATATCTTTCTCTCGATATTTGTGTGAGGTGTATACTCAATTATAATCGCGCGTGCATATGAAATACCTGCATAAACCAACCCGGCCTGGGAAAGGTACCAAAGACGTAAATATTTATAACGGCTCTGTACAAGTTGCAATTTTGTTACATTTTTTAAATCTGTACCTTTGAACAAAAAGTTTTTACCTTGACATATTTTAAATGAAATTGTCAGAACTCCAATTAAATTTATCAATTTCCTACGTGTGAAACATAGTGGTATTTTACGCATACCTATTTATAAGAATTGTATAAATTCTGCATTATATTTGACAGCATAAATCACAGAAGAAGAACATAAAAATAAGATTTCATTTGATTATGACGATGATTCGAAGGACTCGTTTAATAAAAAATAATTTTGCAACAGTGCAGAGTGAAAATTTTTATGCCTCAATGATTTTTTATTTCTGACTTGCTTGCTACACATTACACTACATACATATATCGTGAAACATATATTGAACACCTAAAGATTCCGTGGGTAGACTCCTCCCTCACACACCCACATTTGATAACCAAGCCATCTATACCAATTGTGCCAAAGTGGTAATTTATTGGGCCGTTTGTTAAAGGTGGGACATCAACACTTAAGCCATGTATTCACTAGGGGACAAATTTTCCCTCAACAGCACGCGCGGCATAGAGTCTACGTGACGTTGCAACGTCGTGCACTGTTCCGCGACCTCGCGCACAACATAGCGCGGCATTTCTACGTGCCGTGGCAACGTTGCCATGCGCACGATACCCGAGCGTACTCACTGCAACATTCCGCGGAGCGTCAGTACCACGTGGTATGTAAACAAGTGAATACGCATGCGCTGCATCTGTCAAGATGACAATGCGGGGAAACGAAATCGTTCTCGAACTCGTCGAGCTGTATCGATCGAAGATCGCATAGAATGTCCGTCCTTCTTTCTCTTTGCAGTAAATAATTTCGCATTCTCCTCTTTTTTCTCTCTTACTTTTCGATAAACTCATTAACATAAACAGATACGCGGCTATCATCATAACCTCATAGGGCGATATATTTCCGCGACGTCTGGAAAACAATAATTATTTGCAAAAAGGACCTTGTTTTTAATAATATTCAATTTTACTACAGTAAACCCCGTTAATATCATTGAACTTGCACAACAAAAAAACATTTTCGAATTGCGCGTCAACCCCGTTTCGCCACCGACGATACCGCAGCTGTCATCCATAACCTCATCGGATGACATTTCCGCGACAAGATATGTGAGTCCCGGTGTGTACACGTCAAATGACCGCGTCATTGTCCCCGAAACATGAGCGTAGATGTTGATGCGACATGTCGAGCGGAATGTTTCGCGATTTGTCCCCTAGTGAATACATGGCTTTACAAGAACACGTCAGCCCTAATAACGGAGCCTGCAATGAGATCCGAAATAACCAGAAAACTCGAGTATACACAGCAGAAGACTTTAATCAATAGACGCTCAGTTCTCTTCCAAAATGGTTTGAGGTACTTTTCCTTATTTTTGATTAATTATAATGACGGCGCAAAACTTATGTTTGTCCAAACTTTTTATTTTCACATTTGACCTGCTTGTTCGACGGTATTGTAAAAAATCTTGATGCAATAAGTCTGCTGATGGTTTGGTCATATGGAACGTATGAACGAGGAAAGGATGGGTAAGAAAATATATGAGGCGAGTGTTGAAGGCAACAGGAATGCGTCCGCGAAAGACCTGGCACGATCAGATACTGCAAGAATGGCCCCTTTAAAAGCCGCAACAACCGTAGAACTTGTATGAGAAGATGTATGAATGTGGCCGAAGCAAAAGTGATGTGCCAGGATAGAAGAGTGTGGCGTTCAATCCTCTCTGCCTACCCCTGCGGGAAACGGCGTGATGGTTAGTTAGTTAGTTAGTTAGAGAAAAATCAAATTAAAAAATAAATTAGCTGCTACCGGGATTCGAACCAACGGACCTCCAGTCTATCCGGGAATGGCGCGTTATCCAATTTCACCACAGCAGCTTGGTAAATTGACGTAAATTTTTCGACTCTTTTTGATTGATTAACACGCATATTATTCCATTAAAAAATATAATGATATGTGTGTTTTAATCAATTAAAAAGAGGTTGCATATATAAGGTCGAACAATTTACGTTGCTTTACCAAGCTGCATGCCAACGTGCTTTGACACGTGCCATTTCCGGATTTGAATCCCAGCAGCAGCTAAAATATTTTTTCGTTAATTTGATTTTTCTCTATGTTTTTTCTAATTGATTAACAAATTTGTTCATAATTCACAGAACTTTGTTCTGAAATTGCAACTTGACAAAAATAGTGTGTTTTCTATAATATCATAAAAAAAATTAAAAATATGAAATTGAAGTGTAGTGTTAATACCTTTCTAGAATTCTCATCAATAGCGAATTTCCTGAGCTTTTATTGTAATAGTAAAATAGGCTTCATTATTTAATTGTATTTACTCAACCTAAACTGTAAATTAGTACGTACCGTGACTGAAAAAATCAAATTTAGGATACTTCTTTATGAAAGAGAAAACAAAAATTCGCAACAAAACCTGAAATGTTGTAGAATTACAGTGTTACGGTGAAATGATAAACTTATACATTAACGTGTTGTCATAGCCAATTTACGTGAGTTAATAATATATAATTACGTAATTTATTTCTGGCAGATAATATGGCTAATTTTAATTCGTCAAAAACATAATCGAAATTCATCAACCGTCAAACCGCAGACGCCAAGTCTGTTCAGAAGTCAAGCCAGCTCTAAGCACCCCGCCCGCCTCCAAGCACGGGTTCGAGCTCGACAAGTAACGTTCAAACATCGCGTGGTGTTCGTATTTGCTGGCACTGCGGAAATTCACCGCAGCGGTGGGTTTTTGAGGAATATTAAAACTTGAGTTTTGTGATTAAACTCTGAATTGCAATCCCACCTTTAGAAATATATGTTTAAAATACTGAAATAAAGTGTGAAAAATATATATACAATGGTGTATTTTTTCACAGTCATAATTCCTTTCGAAAATTTTTATGTAAACTTCATTTATCATTTTTAACGTCTATCTGTTTCGATACCACTGTGTCTTCATCAGGGGGGGACAATAGCGTTAGCAATAGAGATTAAAAATAATCAATATGGTTCATAAAAAGTTCATTATTTTTATAAATTAATAATCACGTCCATCCGCGAATTTAACGCTATATGTACCAAAAAAAAAGAATGAATAAATCTTATTTACATAACGATATGCTGCCTCGCGCCGGTCATGTTTAAAAAATATCCACTAGGCGACAAATGAGCAGGACCGATATGAGTCCTCATAAAATGGTTCTAAGAGGTGGCTACCATTCACTGACCAAATGCTGAGGATTAATGCTCTTGATGACGCTGAAGATACCAGTGAAGTAATGAGGTTTTTCAATTCCGGGTATGCGGGACCAGAAAAACGTCCGGGATCCCGAATCCCAGGCGTTTTTAATCCCTAATAAAAAGGTTCTTAATTTTTTATTTGACTTTTATTTTTCTTTTACGAACACACTTATCGTGAAACTTTATTCAGGTTATATACAAGACCATTATTCTTTTTATTTTAACGATTCATATTTACATAAAATTATTATTAATTACAGCTTTTATTTTTAAAATGATTTCTTATGATGACAACTGGTTGCAAGATCCAAGATTCGTCATCATTTTCCTGATGTCGGTACTTCTCACACACTACACTAGTGTTATTTCTGCTACTCCCTTATATGTTTAGACAGCTTTGATTTTCAATCTGTCTTTTTGTAAGGATTCATTTTTGTTACTTTTGATAAATAATTACTGATTTCAGTATCTCTTTCTTTTTCTTTTTTATTTGTATTTTTTTACTTTTTTCTTTTTTGTCCAAAAAATTAATGCCTTTGGTAATTAATGTTTTTTCACTATTATTTATATACCTACTTTTGAATTATAGGTATTTTGAATACAAACAACAATATTTAGGAGATAATATCTTAAAACTAGATACTTTAATATCTTAACTGTACAGCTACATAAACCATGCCTGTATCTACACAGTTTCTTCTACTAAGATGCATAGTCCAAGCCATTGTCGTTTATTATATCTGAATAAGTAATATATAAAATGAAAAATCAATACATCAAACCCAAACACAAATTTAAACACAGTTTTGTATGGTCACCTACTTCACTATCGGCTCCAATAGTACTTCTGTTTCACCTTCCTATCACCGGTCGCGTGAGAATTCCATTCCTAGGTGAATAAGGACTAAAAATGTTTTGATATCAGATTAATTATTTTGTTAAAAAATCAATAAATTTCAATATTATAAATTATTATAGTTCGATATTTAAAATATATTACGCTAATATTTTATTATTTTTGATTAAAAGCTACCTAGCTCGTTAACTCGTGTATTTGCCGGTTCGATGGAAATGCTAATATTACAATTTCCTCAGAATATTCAAATTACATCTCTGTTTACCTTCATATCCTGAATAATAAGGGCGGAGAGAAGGACGCCTTCCAAGTTAACTCCAATCACTTTATGAATTATGCATTACATCCCAATCGAGCTGTGTAAATAAAATTTGAATACAAATACAAACAAAAGTTTTTTTGCTAAAATTGTTTTTATACAAATGATTGTGATGATTTATGTTCAAAGCATTTTTTTTTTCAATTTTGTCACAAAATAACTTTTTCAATTCTACCAATTACTTATTTATAATTTATTTTGAAACTGGTTTATCTTTTCAATCAATGCATGTTTCTTACAGTAACAGCTTCTTATAATAATGATCGATAATCCTGAAATTATGCAGAGCATTGGTTTGTATGTTCCTGATAATTACACTAGACATCGTCAGCATAGATTGTTTCACATTCCAATATACAGGACCAACCTGCCGATGGTTATGCCTGTTGGAAGAGCCACAGCTATGCTGAACAAAATTGCTTTGGGTATTGATATATTCCATGTGTCTGAGGGGGTTTTCCGAAGCGGGATTCTCCTACACCTTTGACCAGATTTTATGTTATTTTTAATTTATTAAATACTTTTATTTTTGATATATACTTCCTAATATGTATGCCTTAAACATTTTGTTTGTCATGTACATATTATCGTGAAATAAATTGAATTGAATTGAATTGAATTGAATAACAATTATTTACATTATATTAAAAGTCAACATTAGTCTAGAATTCTAAGAACCTGAGATATTGCCATCTGTTATGATTAGTATATTTTATTTTGGACCCATCTGTATACTACTTTGATAAAGCAATTCAATCCCGGTATCCGAGTTCACTGTTCACAGTTGCTATGAATCCAAAGAATAGAACATAAAATTCTAAATCTTTCAGGCTTAATATTTTTGGTATCATAATTTCTGGGTACCCAAAAAATATCAAGATAAATGATAAAACTCACTAAAATACCTGTTTTAATGTTATACTCTAATAGCAATAGCTCTAACTGTCAAATTATCGAAAAATTATATAGTATTGAATATATTGGAGTACCCGTCGACTTTCACTTAAGATGGCAAATACGAAACATTTATTTGTTAAAAAATATTCGACATGTATTTTTAAACAAATATTGGACAATAAACAAATAAAAACTCTCGAATATAATTATGAACAAATTGGATGAGGAAACTTCCAAAACGCTGCTCGATGCACTGGAATATGGACGAATAGCATTAATTAAAGTTATTTATGAAATACCATAGTGACATTCATCCGACAGATTCCTTTCTGAATTTCAAGTACTTGATGTCAGACAACTCATATTTACAATTTTAAAACACTTTAACATGAATTCTGACACACATCACCAGGACAACTGATAACTACCACGTAATAAGAATACACATAAGACAATGAATACTGATACCTAGACAATAACATTATTTCTTCCTAGAACCTAAAATCTATAACAAAATTATCAAAGAAATGTCGCACATTTAAAAAATCCCTAGAACAGAATTACTGGTGTAGCTCTAGCTTTCGAGTAAAAAGAGAAGATTAAAAGAATTATGTATATTTTGTATTGCGATAATTGATAGACAAATTCCTGAAAAATTAATTAACTATGCCTCTAAACAACAAACCGATAATTTGTATCAAAATACTTACAATTGTTTTCTCGTTAAAACTGTGTTACAATACATGACAGATTTCTTAGTAGTTTAAGAAATAAGAGTTAAGTTATATTTTAGTACAAGTTGTAATATTTTTTTACTACGAGTGTTGAATTAAGTACAAATAAAATGTTTTAGTTTCATAATATAACGTTCCCGAGGTCAGAAATACGTTAAATTTATCACTCTACATGGGCGACAAACCAGCGGCAGTGCCTCGAACTCTCTCGCCAGCGAAATATAATAATGAATGTTCGGAACGATGAAAATTTCTTGTAAATTCAATTTGAAGTAAATGTCAGGTGATAAACCTTGCATTATTATTTACTTTATTATTTGTTCAGATCTTTTACTTATAAAATGTAATATCTTACGTGAATTTTAGTTATTCTCTCTGTCCTCTCTTTATAAATATGACTCACATTTTTTTCTCATCTTCGATTGACCTTGACTACCTTGACGATTGACCGTCAAAAGTGAATTTCGATATCCTGGGATTACTTTTTTATATGAGCTATCAATTAAGCCCCAAACAAATTTTTTTTGAGGCTTAATTGACAACTCATTTATTTTCCTGAACTCAAAATGTACTTATAAATAAGTATTTCTTATCCAATCTCAATCAAATATCAAACAACAACCAATTTACAATAAATGATTGGTAATAGTGATATTTCTACTTAGACAAGCAATCACTAGTACTCTAAAAACTAATCGTTCAACAGTTTAATTTGTTACCTCTAAAAACTAATCGTTCAACAGTTTAATTAGTTACCTACCGATCATCGATAAAATAAAATCATACAATCAGTCACAATAAATATTTATAAATTATTTATATTTATACATTCATGAATATCTATTTTGTCCCCTTCAAATTAATCCCCACCAGATATTATACACTTGTGCCAACATTTTTTCAAATCCTCGAAGGACTTCAAAAAATCATTTTTTTGTGATCTTGTTCAGCTCCTTCTTCGATGCCGTCTTTATCTCCTCAATCGTAGCGTAGCGTCGCCTTTTCAGTTTCGGGAACAAAAAAAGCTTTTGGGAATACGGTGGCTGCGGCGTTATAAGTGTGTTGTTATTGGCCAAAAATTCGCGCACAAGCAACAATCTGTAAGCAGGGGCGTTACGATGGTGCAAAAGCCAATTTTTGTTCTTCCACAAATCCGGGCGTTTCCGGCAGATCGCTTCGCGCATATTGCGCATAACTTGCAGATAATATTCCTTATTAACCGTTCTATCCTGTGGCAAGAACTCATGATGCACCACGCCCCTGCAATCGAAAAAAACTGTAAGCAAAACCTTCACATTCGACCGAATTTGGCGCGCTTTTTCGATCTTGGCTCGTGCGCCAGCTTCCATTGGGATGATTGAGCTTTTGTTTCAACGTCATAATCATAAACCCATGATTTATAACCCTCTGAAGCAAATTGGGGTCGTCGCGGACAGAGTCCAACAGCTCCTTAGCAATGTTAATGCTATGCTGTTTTTGGTCGAAATTGAGCAATTTTGGTACAAATTTCGCGGCGACCCGTCTCATGCCCAAATCATTGGTAAAAATCAAATGGCACGAGCCAATCGATATGCTAAGGTCCTCAGCAACTTCTTTAATGGTGATTCGACGATTGGCCAATACTATTTTCTTCACGTCATTAATGTTTCCGTCTGATGTTGGCGTGCTCGGGCGTCCGGCAAGCTCTTCGTCGTTCACATCTTCTCGGCCCTCTGAGAACATTTTGTACCACCGATAAACGTTGCTTCGGTCCGAGGTAGTTTCACCATATGACACAGTCAACATTCGGAATGCGTCCGCGCACTTAATTTTGTTTTTCACACAAAATTTGATACAGATTCTTTGATCCATTTTTTGGAATAGGCAAAAATCGAAGACAAGCCAAAACACGTGCAATCAGAGCAGCTGTCAAAAATTAACTGAATATTCAAAATGGCCGAACTTGTCGGCATAAGTGAGAGAAATGAGTACCAACATAACGCCACATAAAAATCGAAAATCGAATATACGTTACCTGCGGAAATTCAAAATTCGCGATACTTTTTGAACAGACCTCGTATACAGGCATAGATAATGTCAAATGGTCGATCGAATTTTGCATGCGGCTTGACGTGATAGTTGAGGTAAGACTAGCCTTCATATCTGTATAGACCATATTTTTGTCTTCCTCCCAGCGGCTTTTTGCTCCCAGAACAATTAATTCAGTGGATGACAGAAATAAGTCTGTGTAGGTGTAAAATGCTTCGTGGGTAGAAATTAAGGTGAATCCCTTGTTGAAAGATTCTTGAGCATTATGTTCGTTTTCTAAAAAAATACAATTATTATTTACGTAATATTTACACGTTTAATTTAATTTAATTTATACGGTTTGAAATCATTGTAATGATTTATAATTAAGACCCATAAATATATAACATTTGACTCAAGACAAATTACAGAACAGATGAATGGAATTAAAAAATTTAACAACATTTTAACAAGTATTCTAAAAAAGTAACCCATAAAAACCAAGTTTTTATCATACTCCCTTTCTCATTTACTAGTGGAAACTGGTTTGGCGCTTTACTTACACGTTGGGCTTCGGTCGAGCGACGCTACGAAAAGGAGTAATAAAAAATTTCCAAAAATCCAAAATTATACGATAATCAGGTACCGTATCTACCAGACGCGTTGAAATATTTTCATAAAACTTAGTAAGTTGTATGAAAAAACCATTAAAAATTTGAAAAATCCAAAATTTTATTAATTTTTTTTAACGAAAATTTGATAGATCTTCTTGATCGTCGCTACGAGTCTGCTTGCAAAGTTACGGCTCGATTGGAACGAGGATAAGGGGTTTAAAATGGATCCAAAGTTTTTTCGTCAGACAAGAAGACAAGCAGACGCCACGATAATATAAAGGGAGTAAAAACGAATTTTTCTTATGCTCATACATACCACAAAGTATAATATAAAGTAAGTACAGAGATTAATTTAAATAAGTTCTTGAGGAGAAGTGAATGGGTACCAGTAAAAGAATGTCCCCCCTCGAGTATCTATAATATTAGGTCCTTACATATGAAATTGGCGTTTTGCCGTACTGGCAAATTTGATCTCAAATATCTTCTCTTTGGTTAGGATCTCCAAATCCAAATTTATACAGCTATTTTTTACTCATGTATTTGTGTTTTGAAAATTATAATTCATTTGTTTTTTCCTCAATTGTTTTTTTCTTTGCGTCACTCAGTTTACAAAATAAAAAACTTGAAATATCGCGTTATTTACGAGTACCAGTTCCACCGTGGTACCAGTACTGCAGAAACGGCTCGAAGGATTAATGATGTGTATGGCGACGGTGCCGCAAAAGAAAACACAGTGCGTTTTTGGTTCCAACGTTTTCGTTCTGGAAATTTCGACCTGCAGAACAAGCCCCGTGGACGGCCGGAGACCAAGTTGATAATGAAGAATTGAAGGCTATTGTGGAAGCGGATCCATCGCAAACCACATCCGAGTTAGCTGCAGGCTGCGGTGTTAGTGATAAAACTGTTTTAATCCACTTGAAGCAAATTGGTAAGGTGAAAAAGCTTGAAAGGTGGGTACCTCACGAATTGAGTGAAGCAAATCAACAAACGCGCGTTGACTGCTGCGTTGCATTACTCAACCGGCACAATAATGTAGGGATTTTAAATCGAATCATTACCTGTGATTAAAAGTGGATCCTGTACGATAATCGGAAGCGCTCATCGCAATGGCTGAACCCTGCTGAACCAGCCAAACCATGCCCCAAGCGAAAATTGACTCCAAAAAAGTTACTTGTGAGCGTTTGGTGGACTAGTGCTGGTGTCGTTCACTACAGCTTTCTTAAATCTGGCCAGACGATTACGGCAGATGTCTATTGTCAGCAACTGCAAACCATGATGGAAAAGCTAGCTGCTAAACAACCGAGGCTGGTTAATCGCTCTAGGCCACTGCTGCTTCATGATAACGCTAGACCACACACTGCACAACAGACGGCTACCAAATTAGAGGAGCTTCAATTGGAATGTCTAAGACATCCACCGTACTCTCCGGACCTTGCCCCAACAGATTACCATTTTTTTCGAAATTTGGATAACTTCTTGCAAAGGAAAAAATTCAACTCCGATGGGGCAGTCCAAACCGCCTTCAAAGATTTTATTGATTCCCGTCCGAATGGTTTTTTTAGTAAAGGGATCGATGAACTACCTATGAGATGGCAAAAGTGCATAGATAGCAATGGTACATGGTACAATGGATTAAATAAATATATTGTAATAAAAAAAAATCGGCTTTATGTTCCTCCCATACTAAACGCCAATTTCATATGTAAGGACCTAATACATTTATACTGCAGATTAAGTATTTATTCTTGCATAATTAAATGCCCTTAGAAAATCCTTATACTTATCAATGACAATGATTTATCCCAATTATAATAATTTCGCTGTCTGTCCAACTGTCTGTCCGTCCATCCGTCCGTCTGTTTCTCTGTCCCTATAACTTCGTGTAACGTCCGTGACTTATTGTATTATTTTTTAAATCTGTTTATTTCTTTTTATTATTTTTTTTTGATAATTAAATACTTATTCTTTAGAAACCGACAAATAAAAGTACCGCCATTTTTGATAGGTTACATAAACCTAGTACTGATTAAGTGAGATATTATCTCGGCAATGTTTTTGTTTATTTATGATGATCATTTGTTTATCTGATTCCTTTTTCTTTATGTATGATAACTAATTTTACTATTATACCTTGTTATCAAAAAAATGACAATTTTCACGAATAATAAACCGATTTATATAATAACAAGGGGAAATAACCAATAATATCTGTTGATCCACTGAACTATTATAAGTTTGATAAATTCGTGAGGTACTTACTGCAATAAGCCACCGTGGGATCGTTTTTATTACAGTTCAACCCGGGTTTAACGATTATTCATTGAGAGAAACGTTTAGTCTGTGCTTAATTTGCCAAATACCCGTTATTTTTTTTTGATGTGTAACATCTTTACTCTCGCTTTCCTGCAATTTGTGTGAGTAATTTCGTGAAAATGGACAGAAATGCGTAACAGGAAACTAAACGCCTGGTAAGCGCGCGCTATTTCATTTGACTAATGAGCGCGCACGGCGATAGAGTTGGCCGTCAGACGGTACCAACCCATTTTCCGAGAGGTTGGTACTGTATTAATAAATGTATATGATATTAAAGAAAACACACTATTATTGTGATGTTGCGATTTCAGAATGAAGTTCTGTGAATTTTAAACAAATTTTTATTAATCAAATCAAATTAAGGAAAAAATATTTTAACTGCTACCGGGATTCGAAACAACGGACCTCCATTTTATATCCGGGGATGGCGCGTTATCTAATTTCGCCACGGCAGTCTGCTAAGTTAAGGAAATTTTTTCGACCTTATATATAGTCTCTTTTTAATTGATTAACATTTTTTTCCATTTTTAAAATAATCCGGATTGAATACTTTTCTAATGAGCAAATTCTTAAATATAAATAATACACTGTTTTATCGACATCGCCAAAATTCTTTTGACAATTCACAGTGCAGCAAAATACAATTTTAAAAAAATGCACATACATATAAATATATATATTTTAATATAAATGTATTTTTAAATGAATTTTTAATAACAAGTGTCTGAAAAAAGTGCAAATCATTGATAAAAAATGCGAGTAATAATGAATAATTATTCGCATAAATATTTCCATATTTAGCTTTTTTTAATTTTGAGGTTAATTTCTGTCGCTGCTCAATTAATATTTTTAATTGTGAGATGTTAAATGTTACACATCATACGCGACTACTGAAGGCTTGCTCGTTTTTTTTTTTAATTATGTCTGTTTTTAAAATTAACAAAATTGCGTATTATATATTACTAATTGCTCAAATATTGTTTAACCCATGATATTATCTGCAAATATGTCACTCACGACGATTCCACGCCAGCTTCAGCCGCTCCACTGGGACGAAACACCCACCCTTCCCTGCCGTAGTACCGCACACCACCTCTACTCCAAGCACTACCACTACCCACCTCCCAGCCGCCTCTTTATGTTTGTTTCGGGATACAACCTAATAAATTCAGCTGCCACGTGTCGGTTTGCAATTACTAATTATCTTCACAACACACATAATACCTCTGACTGGTGTATTCATCAATTACTTCAGTCAAAAACAAAGTTTTACAAACAAAATATATTTGCTTTCTTCGAAACGTTGTCTGGATTATGTACATATTCAAGAGTGTTGTTATTAATCTGAATGCATACTGCCCCATAACGCAACATTTTTTACGGAAAAATATCAATTTTTAACAAAAAAATCTCGTGATATTAATAAACTTTGTTATTATATCATTCCAATTGAGAAAATGATAGTTTCCAAAACCGGTTGGCTAAAGACATAAGCACAAGCACATTTAAAATAAATCTAATATAAATATGTTTATTTTCATGTTTTTTATATTATTTATTAACTAACAACATAAATATTGAAACACATGTGTGGATAGCGCCAGATGGATAGGTCGATCGTGGAAAACGTGAAACGACCAGATTAACCACTTGCTAGAAGATGACCTTAGAAGCCTCACCAACCGTGCTTGCATGCGAATATGTAGGAATGTGGATGAAGGGAGAGTTGTGTTGTTGAATACTGTGGCGTTCTATCCTCTCTGCCTAACCCCACGGGGAAACGGCGTGATGGTAAGTAAGAAAGTATGCTTCAATATAAGTATTATATGTCTGAGATGAATTCTTAAAATTTTCAAACACATCGCCCCAGATTTGACTGTTTTTTGCAGCTTCAAATTTATAAATTCTTGGCAAAAAAAGATAGGTTAAACAAATCCATGCGGTGTAGACGGATGATGGACCTTTTAATTCTACTGTTACTACACAATAACAATTTTTTAGAAAACATCTTAGGGGGTTAAACGCTTTCTATGCCTCAGATAATACTATTTACTTCACGCTTAATCAAATCCATTGAACTTAGAACCCAGATAGGAAAAAGTATAGTTTTTCGTACATTAAGACATTTTGTATAAAAAATTCAACCTTTAAAACGTGTCATATCTTCGTACATAAAGGGGTTTTTTTTATAACTACATTGAATATTTAAAAAAAAAGATCTCTTCCATGAGCCCTATGCAAAAAATATGCAAAAGTGAATTAAATATTTACGTTTTAGTTTTTTGCAGGTTCTAATTTTTAGAAGCCACTTTCATGTGTTTTGGGTTGGACGCTTTCAGCAGAGCTACGCTCAATTAATAGACAGAACTACGTTGCTTCAAAAATTGATCATATTTAGAAATTGTTTACAATTATACATATACAACTATTTATGCAACGTGTTACCAATCTTGCTTCATAGTTCGATTGCCACTAAAATCGGCCTTCAGAGAAATTCGCCAAACGGAATATAATCCTCTGTAATTCGCCTATTGGCATAATATATTCTAAGAAGCGGTAAGCAGGTACCTGTATAGAGAAATACGAATTAGAATCGATAACTTTCGGCTACATTGTTCCCGCTTACACTTCCGTGATGGAAATTTGACGTGCGCCGACTGGCCACCGATCGCCGCACAGATTATTAAATTAATTCAACTTAATAGCGGGTATTTCTTGCAGCACAAATAATACGAACGTGGTTATTGTTTAATGGGGCCCTTTTACATTCTTCAGTGCGTCCAATTGTTAGACTACTTATAAAGGAACATATTTACCCCATTAAATTGTAGGGTTAATTGCTGGCCGTACGTGACAGCATAACAAAACCTTGGCCAAATTTATGGAGGGTAGTCCTCGGGGCGGGCAGCGGTCACCGCCGACTGTCCTCCTGAAGGGTCGCTCTGAATTTTAACTCTCTTCCATTCATATTTACCCTAATTAATAGAGCCCCTCAGAACCTTGAGGTAAACCTACTTTCTACTTTGCAGAGGGAATTTCGGTTCTCGGGACTTGTCTGTTTTCGACGTGCAAGCGCGCTATAACGTAAAATAATATCTAAGTCAAAATAACGATTTTGTAAAGTGAAACCGTGTTGAACTAAATCTTGGAAATCTATCAAAGAATAGAAATCTCAGTCATATAACGCATAACCTATCTACCTATATAACAATTCAATCGATTTTAAAAAATTAAACAAAATATGAGTGTGAAACTAGAATTCCGGGTAATCTTTAAGACTACGTTTCATCAATCCCCATCCCCAAAAATCAGATAGCCGATCTCAATCCGTTTTCAAAATTTGTATGATTGCTGATCTCATTCCCTTTTTAAAATAGGTAAGTATGATTTAAAATTTGTCATTAAATAAATTAAAAACATTTAATTGAAACTTTTTTAATAAAATACTCTGATAATAAGTTTTTAAATACTTAAACTTTTTCTCGTACAATACTTCAGTTAAATGAAAATTAAAACTAATAAGTGCATCCAATACTACATCGCGTATTAGGTCATTGGTATTAATTATTAATCATATATATCATTCTTTATTTAACAATGTCCATCATTGACGCTACCAAATGCCTCCAGCGTACGGTGGGGATCCTTTATTACAAAATAATAAACCTATCAGAAGGTAAATATTACATATTAGCTATCACGCTGCCGATAATCTAAGAAATTTTAGATCTTACCTGAGCCTGAGGCGCTACCGACTTGTGGGCCCCTTAGGCCCGGTTGTTTCAAGTTGGATCAAAGTAAGCGTTCTTTTAAAGCATAGATTTTTACGTTCTCCACCAATCAGACGATCCGTTTTCGTAAAAATCTATGCTCTGATCGACCGCTTACTTTGATCGAACTTGAAACAACCGGGCCTTAATCATATTGCTAGGAACACGACCGATGCAGATTTGTTTTGCATGTAACATAACCAGAAAGAAGCGAGTGCCTCTTTGCGAGTGCGCTTGAAATTTCCGGTGTGACCATGATAACAATATGTATAGTATAGTAGCGAGCACAGAATGGTGTCCACCCTTAAAATAATACGTCAGGTTTTATAATAGTGTATTGATCAATTTTCACTTAAAATTAGAAATTAATAATGTTTACACAAGACAAATAATGAATATACATTTTAACTGAACTAATAATACTTCAAATAATGTTTTTAGTATTCTTTATACATTTTTGGAAAAAAAAATTGTATCAAATTATTTATTAAATTAATGTATATTATAGATATCTCACAGAGACGAAAATGTATTTATTATGGGAAAGTAGGTATAGAAGAATATAGTATCCTAGTGTAATGCAAGTAATTCGGATGAATTTCATTACACAAAAAAAGTATATTGCTTCCAAAATTCCGCAATCAATTGTAGATTTTCTCATTAGCGACATTAACGATATTAAAATAATTAGCGACATCTGTGGGGATTTAGGGGAGTGAAAATGGCTTTGTACATGACGCATGGAAAAGCAGTTACAACTCATATGTGAAAGCTTGCCACACAATTTGAACATATATACAACTTTCAAAAAATTAGTAAGCATGGTATATCTATCATGGGTGGAAATAGCGAATGTTACATTGTGTAAAGTGATCACTTAAGCCAACCATAAGATAGGTCATAAGTCCTATGTACACCCAAATGACTTCTATACCTACTTTCCCATAATAAATACGTCTCTGTGAGATATCTATAATATACATTAATTGATTAATAATGTCTCTGTGACATAAATGCAGCACTGTTCTGAAAGATTTGAACAAACCCAAAATATTCTGAATTATTTATTCACCAATTATTTTTTAATTTAAACATTTACGTTTTTCATTTTTATTCTTATTTCATTATAAACTAAGAAAATAATCAGTATTTTTTTGGTCCTCCTTTATTATTTATCACGACAATACGTCTATCAATAAGAGACAATCGTCTGAAATGTTTTCATACAACACATTTTCAATGATTTTTTTGAGATTTTTCTTTAACGTGTCAATACATTTACATCAATGCCCATTTTTAATGCCACAGGTTATGATTATTATTAGGTTAAGATTATTATAAAGGATAATCAGTACTTTTATGGTTTTCGGGTCAATCCAATGTTTTTAGCCTATTACATTTCGTAAATTTTTTGATCGAAAAATAATTTTATAAATAATTTATTTTTATTTTATTTACGTCAATAACAAAATATATTGTTTGGAGAAAATAATTACAGTTTTTGCTCAATTGCACGGCAGAGAGTCATCTTTGAAATTGCGCTCAGTAATATGGGGACAGTCCATTGCAATCGATTTCAATAATCCGAATACATTCCGTAAAAAAAATATCCCCAGATCTTCTGTCCAGCGGAATTTCACTGTTGGCTGGAGACACTACTCGCTTAAAAGTTCTCCAGACCTCTCACGTACTGGATTCCATCTGAACTAGAAAGATTGAATTCTCCCTCTTCAGAGGAAACAACACGTCGCCATTCGATTTCATTCCAGTTTTTATATTTTTTGGCCCATTCTGAGGGACGGGCACGCATTATTTTAGTCAAAATGGCATTTTTGCTTGCCTCCTCACGTGAAAACCGATATCCCGGAGTTTTCGGCGTGTAATATGGTCACTCACTTGCAAATCACTAACTAACTAACTAACCATCACGCCATTCACGCTTTTGCTTCGGCCACATTCATACATCTTCTCATACAAGTTCTACGGTTGTTGCGGCTTTTAACAGGGCCATCCTGCAAATCACCAACATGGATATATTTGTATTTAGATTATTTATTCAACTTACATCAAGATAAGACAAGGGCTATGTACAAAAATCTATGTGATATGGCATCCATCCTTATATTTCTCAAAATATATATATATATTCACGTTACGCGTGACGACAAACGACACATTTAATCTACATTACAATTTAATCATTTCTCATAATAGATAAATGATAAAATTCCAAAGTACCTGTAACAAAATAACACGTTGTAAAAAAACAATGTAAGTTTATTTTTCATGAACATAAACACCCGAGAAAATTTCGCTCGCAATTTTTTTATTCCATGTTAATTTTGAAATTCAAAATGGGTCAAGTATCCATAAAGCAATCATCGAGAATGAAACGAGCAGCGTCGGCACTATCTGGGGTAGGCAACAGCGACACTGGCTGTCGGCTGAGTTCGTGATCTATCTCGCTGCTTCATCTCTCACAATTCCTCAAAATATTGCCGACACTCTACACATCAATGTACTATGAGAGCATCGCTGCGAGAATGACTTTAAAAGAGATATTCATTTTATTATATTAGTGATATAATTACGTGATAATTTTAGCCTTGTCAAACAGTTGTAGGCAACGTGATCGGCAACATAATGTTGGTCTACTTTCCTTTGTATTATGTTTCAATTAGTTCTTAGTGGTAGGCATTCTTTCGACGGGGTGGGGTGTATTAAGCGACGTCTGCGAGTGGACCCCTAAAATATATTTTGTTTATTAATATTAATTGTTAATTAGATCGTAAATTTTGAAGAATCTGACAAATTCTCGGCCAGAAAAAAAACAAAAATCTTCCTTATTTTTACTCACTAATGAACAATTGAAAGTTCAAGCTTATGAAATATTTTTCAAATATTTTATTAGATAACGAGAAATTGTAAAACATTGAATTATAATGAAGAATACCTAGAACGTAAGTACATAGATATTATAAAAGCAGGAACAGAGTTGTGTGTGATGTCATATGTTTGGTATATGTATATGTACATATGTCGCTTCATTAATTTTGGTATCTTGTTGTTTACCGGCAGTAAAGAAAGCTTCCATAAATGATGTCAAATTTAAAAATCAGCAGAATTATGACATTAGGGGTGGGGGAGTCTTTTAAAAAATGTGACATCATAAATTTGAATTTGTTCATAAAGAAGCAGCATTTTTATTAATAAAATGCAGACCTGAGGACGTTTTAAAATGGAAACAATGGAGAAGAAGGTTCAGGAACGATCATGAGAGAGATCAAGCACCCCAGGGAAACAGACCTCCAGAACGACCATCTGTAGGATGGAGAGACAGAGGACAAAATGGCCAACTAACTCCCAAGAGGACAATGTAGTAGCCTTAACAAGTCAACAGGCCTAAACAAAGATGATGAAGAAGAAATAATTAAATTTAATAATTAAATCAAAATAATTTTGCTTCTGTGACCTAACGTAGGAAGGAAAGGGGAATCTAGCATGTGACACCTTGTAGCATAGAGAGGAGGGTTGAAATTTAACGAAAATCCTTTGATATCATTTATGGAAGCCACCAGAAGGTATATTTAACGGAAACATGTGCATGCTTATGAGTTAACACTAAGTTTATTTAACATTAAATATAATTCTTGAATTGCAGGTAAGCGGGAAGTGCATTGTGGTTACCGAGAGATGCGCGTCTTGGCTATGATATGCTTTTATCAACGATCCATAAAAGATATTATGGCAGCGTATTAAATACGCATATGTATGTGCGTATTTAGTACCATTAATTTAAATTTCATACCATTGATTCAGATTTAGACTAGGCATAGGAATATGGATATGAATTTAAAATTAAAGTTTTGGATTCTGACATCCTACCCTTATAATGAAATTCTAATATGAAATTTTAATATTCGTTAAACCTTAGATTGCAATACGTAATATTCTCGGTGTGTACGACGATAAACTATGTTTCTTTTAATGAAAATGTTGTATTATTTCTTTGCTAAAAAAAGTAATATGATGTACAAATATATACATCCTCTCATGAAATAGTGGCGCATCTCTTAAAAAATGAAGAACAAGTTATAAATTTAATTTTTATTTTAAACATATCTTCAATATGTACTATATAAAGAGTTATAGTTAATTGTGCTTCTAAGTGTATGTACATAGGTGCAAATTTTAAAATCAGAGCGAAACAATGCATTTCGGAAAAAATCAGTAATACTACAAAAAATATTTTATTTAAAAAATTAAAATAGTGTGCTTAATTTTAAACGTTTGAATACGGTAGGTACACATAATACATTACATATTTTACCTCTACTAATCTGAGTCGGCAGCATTTGCTAGGAGCTGCCATCTGTTGAATATTATTTTCATTATCACCGGGGCGTTCTGTCATACAAGCGCTGAACATGTTTGGACCGATCTTGCCGCGGATCCGCTAACGACCCATCTGCCGCCTCCCCCGATATTAAAGCTTACTTCATGCAGCCAGGCCGCTCCGCCTGGTGCCATGGCGTGTTTTTCTTCAGATTTCCCGCCTTATTTTTCTGGGTGCTTTCAAATCATGATATACATTTTTTTCTTATCATAACATTCCGTAGAGATGTTTGTTATTTACTAAGTGAAGGGGTCGGTCGGCCTGATATGTACGCAAAAAATATCGTACAGCATAGTACGACTAAAGCCCGGTTGTTTCAAGTTCGATCAAAGTAAGCGAAAATCCTGACTTAAACTGAGCTTAACCTCAAGGTCACGCGAAATCTCGAAGAATTGAGTTGTTTCAAAATAAAAATCTGTTAAAATCGGATTAGGGGTGTTGCAATTGTGTAAAATAAAAATCATAGACAAATGCATGCCAAAATAATTTTGCATATGGCAACACATAATTTAAATTTCATTTGACGGCAAGCAGATCCATGTTATCTACGAAGCAGATCAAAGCAGATGTTACGATACATGTCATCAACAATGCTGTTTTACTGAAGATGTCCACAAGAAGATGAAAGAAGACTAGTGGGCCGCATTACGCAACTAATTTAATAATTTGTGGCTTTGTTCCCGCCTAAATGCGTAGGTACTGTCCAACAGATTTTCGAAGTAGATTCGAGAATACGATGAAATGCGCCAGGAAGGTTAGTTATTGACGAAATTAAATGTTATCTTACCTATTTAGTGTTTGCAAGAACAATATGTTTTTATTTGATCTGTATTGTATTTCTTTAGTTTTTCTGTTTATAACTTTTTCTTTGTTTGCAGGTAATAAGAAAAGTGAATCTAAAGCCCTCAATCTCAAAGTGATATGCAGAATAAATTATATGTGGTTCAGTTAGATATTTTCAAAACCCAACTATCTAAAGGGAAGTTCACGAAGTTGTTTTGGAAAGGCATAATGCCAAAAGAGATCTGGCTTAATTTTATTTCAAGTTGTATTTTTTATTAAAATATTCATTTTCCTGTTAATAGGTAGGTATATAAAATACAAGATAGGTAGGTATATAAAATAAAATAAAATAAAAGAATTTCATACACCGAATATATTGTTTTATTACTATTATTCCGCGGACGTCCTCTGCTTCTGCTGCTTTCGACAAACAATTTTCCTTGCCATTCTTTCATTGCTCATCTGTTCCACATGACCAAACCAGTGGCCATGTTACTGGCTCTGCATACTGAGAATTCCGGGTTCGATTCCCGGTGAGGTCGCAATACATCTTTCTGATTTCTTTAAAATCTAGGTGTTCTTGTCGGACCGCAATTAAAATTGGGCCTTCAGGCCCATTATAACATTAAAAATTGCTGTACATATGGTTTGAGGGCATAGTCCCGGTCTTCTACAATATAGCAATTACCAAATCTGGTACCTAGTACCGTTTGTCGTAACTTGATATTTTGTTTGGACATAATGACAAATATATTTCTGATTTTTATAGTGCTCTTCGGCTGACTAAAATGTGGTCTGTGGTCAGCCATTGCTCTGGTAATGGCTGACCCTATCCTCAGTCCAAGAAACAGTATTCCAGATGCATCACCTACGCACCTTTCATCGATATAAATGTAAAATTATCAAAACCCGAGTGAAATAGAAACTTTGAAAAAAAATATTGTCGACAATGCCCTGCGGTAAAATTCATTTAGAGTTGCGGAAAAATCAATTTCTTCTGACAAAAAAGTATTGTTCGAGGTCTAAGTAAATTACTTCTCCTGTTAAGGATATACTGTAGGATCAGTCGATCGTCAGAAAAGCCTGTGTCACCCTACATAATATTGTACATTTCGACACTTAAAAATTAATAAAAAAATATTTTATTGACAGATGTCAATTACATTGCGCGGTGCGCATGTGCGTTTCTGACCGAGAATTTAGTCTAAATTCAGAATTCTCTGACAGATTTTGCTTAATCCGATTTGAAACAACCCGTTTTTGAAAAAAGTACTAAAAATTTGAGTTTAAACTCTACGCTTACTTTGATCGAACTTGAAACAACCGGGCCTAAGGGCCGGTTTTACCATCTTGTATTATAGTTGATTTAGTTGTAAGTATTTTTATATAGTTTTTTTACATTAAAGTATTCGCAGTGCGCACGTGCCCTGCTTAAGGCGGTGCGCATGCGCACTGTGCGGTCATTTTTGACATGTGTCATAAAAATCATTTTTGCTTAACGTGTCACTGATTTAGTGTCGGTATGTACAATATTATGTAGGATTTCACAGACTTTTCTCACAATCAACTGATTCTATAGTACATACATTATATATAAAGTAGTTTACTTAGACCTCTATATACTTTTTACTACTTTTAATACTTTACTAATTTAACACTTATTTTTTTAATTGATTCAGCAATATTTTTTAGTACTTTTTTATCGGAGAAATGGATTTTGCTGAAACTCTAAATGAATTTTGAATTTTGTCGTTAGGCATGTTTCGTCATCGGAAATCTGGTTTTGATAACTTTACATTTATAAAGCACAAAATATATAAAAAGTGAATAGGGGATGTATCTTGAGTACCGTTTCTTGGTTTATGCATAGCCGTTATAGATACTTTTAATGTCAAAACATTGAATAAAAACGATTTTAATGACACATCTCAAAAATTACGTGCACCGGTTAAACGATATTTTCGGTTTAAACCAACAATATCCAATCTGATAAAACGGCTCTAACACCTTAGAATTATATTTTTCCTATTCTATAATTGGAAGTAGTTATGTAGAAAGCCACCAACCCACAAAATGCTAAAAATGAATTATATACGGGTTTGAACAGCTCAATACGATTTCTTTATGAGCTGAAAACGTCGAAGCTTTGATTGTTATAGTTTTTAACAAATTCAATATTTTTCTAGTTAACATCTCCGCCATCACCGTTAAATTAACTCTAGGGCTGGCTCCACACTACGCGGATCTTCCGCCGCGTCTTTTCGGTCGCTTATCAAACACACTACGCTAATGTTTGGTCGACCCGTTTGCTTTGCCGATTTTACGCGACGGAAAAGACGCAGCGGAAGATCCGCGCAGTGTGACGCCGGCCTTAAACTAAAAATAAGTGGTTTGACTATTTTTGCTGCTTCAAATTTATAAATCCTTGGCCAAAAAAACATCCATGCAATATGGACGCATTAGGCAACTTTTTACTTCTACCGTTACTACACGATAATTATATTGTAGAAAACAATCAATGGGGTTGAACATGTCTGCGTCTAAGATAACACTTTTTAAATCATGGTCTATCAAATTTATAGAACAGAGAACCCACATATAAATGTACTGTTTTTCGTAGTTTTTCACATTTTATAGGACAAATCCAACCTGTTAAACGTGTCATATCTACCTAAATAAAATTAGTTTCCTTATAATAATAATTACATTAAAAGCATTAAAAATCGCCTCTTAAAAGTGCTCTTTGTATAAAAATATGCAATACTTAATGATATATCTAAGTATTAGGTTTTCGTAGGTTTAAATTTTTAGATCATTTTCTCAGTTCCATGTTTTTTGGATTGGATGCTTTCGGCAAAACTATGTTCAATTAGATATTTAACTGTTTTCGTTTAATTTTCGGTACTCAAGCGCGACTCTGAGTGTCCTCTAAGTAATGAATTAAGACATGCTCCGCAGCCTCCAACGCCCTTTTTGAATTAACAAAATTATATGGGCAATGTAGTGATCGTTGATCAAGATAGTAATAATGTTACTTTTTTCATTGAACTGAACACAACAACCATAACATATCAATTATCTATATTTTTTTAAGATTTTCAGCGCCCCCTGGAAATTCTATTAAAGTATGCCTTTCTGATCATGGAAAATATTTGAGAGTGCATTCAGATGCAAGCGTTTTCAAATGTCCACTCAAGCGTGGAGTAGAGCCAATTTGGATTCTATACCAGGGCGCGGTATTATCTTTGACAATCCTTCTTTGAAGGGCGGTACTAGTATCTATATTACCCGTTCTGTGATGGCTAGGCTATTTGTTGAATGTCGAGTTATAAGATGAAGAAGAAGAAGCGGCGGAATTGAATATATTGTCACAAGATATTAAAAACCGGGAGAGGTTGCGCGCAGTTTGAGTCTCTCAACGACAACAATACGATATAACATTCTGAGATGCACTATGGAATATTTTGGATCGTCTCAAATGTTTCACAAGTCTCTCAAAATATCTTGAAGGAATTTATCTATAAATATAAGGGCATCTCGCTACCCGGGACCAGACATTTGTGACGGTTAACCCACGCCGTAACGCTAGTCACACTGCGCTCGTGTGTTAGTGATACCAACGATAATAAATAAAGGAATTCTCTACCGGGGCAAGAAGTTTATCCACGTGAACGAAATTTACCAGAAAGTGATTTAAGAAAGATAGAAATCTCACGACATACAAGAATCTTAATTCTTTTTAGTGAGGTATAACATATAATAAAAAATTGATTAATAATATTTGATAGTTATCATTGTTATAAAAGAAATTTAATGTATTTTTTATTAAATGAATAAAAAAGTTAATTAGTGAAAATTAAGAAACAGTGCAATAATTACTGGGAACATTTAGTGACCTTTTGGCAATACATTAAACTAAAAATTATTTTAGTGCTCTCATTTGCCTCCCACAGCCACGTACGTGACAATATCACTAGACTTGAAAAATAAAAAAAAGGACTTCATATCGCAGATAAAAGCACAAAAAAGGTGACAGTACCTAAAATGTTAAAAAGGTAAAAGGACACATGACACACATATGCCTGAGCTTTTATTTCACGAATTACTAATGATGATAGTAAACTACCCATTATCACGTAACTAATATAACTTAGTATTAAATATTTCATTTAAAATGCATTTTCCTTGACATTATCAATTTTTTTCGTCAATTATTTTATTCAGTTAATTTACTGGGTTAATGTTCCGTTGTTCCATGTTCTTCCATGTTCCATTCGACCTCTCTGGCCGATGTTTTGAATACCATTACAGGATCCATCATAAGGGATGTTGGGTGATGTCTTTGTAAATCACCCAACATCCATAAAAAATTCTTTTTCAAACACTTGTTTTGTTATTTTTTTAATGTGTTAATTTTTTTTATTCTCAATTTATTATTTTCAATTTTTACCTCCTTTTATAGACCAGTATTTATTATTAACAATATTTTTATATGTATGTTCTGAGAACACAATTAATTGATTAATCCACTGCAGGGTTATTTTTGAAGTAAGATAAATACAGAAGTCTCTCGGAAATAAAGCTATTTCTATGCTAAACATGTATGGAAGTCTATTGTACACAGATTTCACTAGTGAAATATTAAATATTAAAATACTTCCGTATATTTAAAGGGACTATACTAGTATAGTCCCTTTAAATATACGGAAGATTCCTATTTGGAACATTATAACTTTCGAAAAATCGATGTGTGAATGTTCTTACGATTGAATTGATAAACGTTGCATTATGTAGAGTAATCACTTAAGCAAGCTCATACAGGTTTTAAGCCCTTGTCCATCATTAAAAGACTTCCATACAAGATTCTCATATAAATAGCTTCGTCTCTGTAAGACTTCTTTAATTCATCTTAAATGTTTAAACAAACACAAGTAATATAAGTATAACAATTATAATCCTATAACTGCCTTGCTGATAAAAAGCAATGCCACGTAATTATAAGCTTGATCCGAGAAGCAAGTGATATTTCTGACTTAAAGTACATATTTTCATATAATTAGTAAAAATGAACATTGAAAATGAACTTCACCACTTAAAAACTATGAACATGTTTCTGAGCCCATGGCCCCTTCGTCAGGATACAATGTATGTACAATAACAAATTCAAAATTAAAAATAATAAGTTCAGACAGTCAAAATATAAAAATTATATATGGGAAATGAATAATAATTAAGTACCTACTAACACGAAAACAGATAAAAGATATGTATTTGTAAAAAAGGACCTGCTTATTTATAATGTAATATTAACACATTTTCTTATTTCCAAAATTTGTAATTTATTGAAGTGTAATTCTGAATAATTTGTATGTAATATTTGTAAATCCTTATTAATATCAAAAGAATGTTTCATAGCCAAATGAGTAGAAAATACGGAAAAATTATTGGTACATAAACACCTCAAGTGTTCTTTAACTCTAACATTAAAATTTCTACACGTTTTTCCAGTATAAAAACCAAGTTTTTATTATACTCCCTTTCTCATTTAAACAGTTTTCGTGCCTACTGTACGCGTCGGGGTCATTACTGATTTGTATTGATTCCAATTTGAAAAAAAAACATTAAAATTTTGAAAAATCCAAAATTATGCTATAATTATTAAATTTTTTAACGAAATTTTGTTAGATCATTTTTATCATCGCCACGAGTCTGATTGCAAAGTTTCAGCTCGATTAGACAGCACGGAAAATGGGTTTAAAATCGATCCAAAGTTTTTCCGGCAGACAACAAACCGCAGACGCTACGTGTTAAAAAAAATCAATCATTACAAATCAATTTATAAACACCAGATTTTTTAAAAAAAACATTCTCATCCTTATCATTCAATATGTATTTTTCTAATTTATTATTAATATAAAAAGCTAGTTGAATGATATTTAGGATTTTTTAACTATTGAATTTCAAATTTGATTATTTATATATTTATATTATATATTAGCTCCAAAGATTCTCCCCATCATTTTTGACTAGTTTTACCTAGTTCTCGTGATAATTGTTTATATTATTTTCAATGTTGCCTTTTTGAGGATTAGATTCTTTTACACCGCGGGGCTTCAATAAAAGTACGTGACCGCACTCTTTGACGTGAGCTTAGTGCCACGACGATGCTGTTTACACTTTGTTCGGCAATCTTACGATAATTTGTGCCATCATTACGATACACAGTATAAAAGTATACTACCTCTTCCCGGAATCAAAAGATAAAACTGGATTCAAATAAAACGGATTATCATATGTTCATGTAATTTAGAATCATAATTCGCGATAGCGATTTGGGTCAACTTCTCTATAGCCGAATGCCCGACAGTCAACTCTCCGAAATGCCAACCACACGAAAGTCATCTACCCGAATTTATGTCATACTAGCTGTTCGTACCCGGCGTTGCACGGGAGAAGGATTAAGTTGAAAATGAATTTGTGGGGGGGAAACAAAGGTTCGATTCGAACTGTACAGTTTTGCGTTGCAAATATATCAGGTGGGGAGAAAGGGTAAAAGGGGAGGGAGGAAATGTCACCAATGTTACCCGCCAAGTTCTAAAGAATAAGTTTGCAAATTTTGAGTCCGATCGGTCGAACGGTATAGATTTGCATCGAAAATACATCATTTTTAGCGAAATTTAAAATAAAATTTATTAATCAATTAGAAAGACATAGAGGAAAAGTATTTTGGCTACTACCGGGATTCGAACCCGGGTCACCTCCTTTCCGGGGCCGGTGCTCTGACCGCTATAGGAGCCTTGTAGATTTTCCCTGAATATATCGACCTTATATGTAATTCACATCATCAGCATCATCATTATACATACTTGGGAATTAAATGGTACAATACATTGTTGTCGGAAAACAAATTTCAAGAAAGGAACATTCCAAAATACGAACAGTTTAAGAAGGAAGTCAAATCCTTGATTTTGGACAACGATGAATTTGTAACATTGCCCTCATGTCTCAAATGGTTTATGTGTAGTAAAAAAAATTACTACTTCCAAATGGTTTCTGCTTTTATACTTTAATTCATCTTGTTAATACTTATAAATACTCCACAAGCTCTAGCTTTAGCTCATAGTATGGGGAGTATAATGACTATAAAAATGTTATAACATAGTATTAATTTATTATAAAAAAACATTATGTATCTACTTTATAAATAAATATAATAAATAAAAAAATATCATGAATACAATGATCATTCATACAATAAGATCGTATTATTCTCCATAAAAGAGCTGACGTTCGTGGTTATGGGAGGAGTATATCACATCATATTATTTTATGAATATTACAATGTTTATAACAAAAGTATTAAGAAACAAAATATATAAATATATTAAATATATAAGAGAATATAAATATATAAGGTAAGCATATGAATTATTTCACAGAAATACGATAAATTGTTCATGCCAGTAACTAACTACCTTGGGAAATAGTGTATCAATACCATATTTAGGACTAACGGTAGAGGAAAACTTTAACTGCAGTCACCTCATATGTAGGTATATGTAATAAATTACGGCCGGTTTTACAATTTTTTTATTATATGAAACGTTATGTTTCCAAGCACACCTATTACTGTCTTTACTATGCAATGGTCGAGTCATAAATTTCCTACGGTTTAAGTAGCTAAAGGCTGACTTTTAAAACCTACCTTGGGAAAATTGAACGGGCACGAATAAGATTTCTAAAGATAATCGCAAACAAAAGAATAACTGAAATAAGTAGACGACCATAACAAATTATGTGAGTAATGCAAAAAATTTTCAATCTATAACACAGTTAAATTTTCAATAACAATAGAAAATTTGGAATGATGAATACAGAAAAATAATAAATCACAATTATAAAATTCGACAAAAGACCAAAGATAAAGTAGTAATGAGAAAAGCAAATAAATTTTATGACAACATTGACAGTAGAAAAGGCACAAAAATTCCAAACCTACCAAGTAAATTTCCAAATATGATCAAAAAAGAAAGTATCAAAAATAAAATGGAAAAATACTTACGAATTTACTATTATGAAAATTAAATATGCTTAACTTAACTTAATATGAAAACGTAATATGTGTAATTTAAGAAATAACCCTTTATTTAATATATTTCCCAATTAAATGTTTCCCTGTCAATCTGCACCCCAAATTCCCACCACCAATCAGGCCACCCCTTCACCCGACAGTCGAGTTTTCTACATATTGAAGTTATGGAACAGTTATTGTGCGTCTGTCCTGTCGAAGTACAGTGGTATCGAAACCAGTCGACGACAAATATAAACCAAAAGTGTGTTAGTCTTTTAAATAAATGATTATAAAAATTGTAACAGTATATACTTTTTTGGAACAAGTAGGTATATGATAATTACTTTGAGTGATGAGGGTTGGGTAATGTTACGAATATTTTATTTCAACGAGTTATCGTGATTTGAAATACGAGACTTATTGACTGTCAACTGATAAATGTATTGGCTTTTATCAATACTAAATTTTAGAAGATTCATTTAAAAATCTATTGTAGTTCAACACCAGCATCTCTGTAAACTTCAGGCCATTCTTTTCTCAACACTTTAAAGCCGTATTATGTGTAACAATTTTCCCATTGATGAGACATAGTGCGCACATAATAATAAACAATATAAAATGTGGGCTCCATATACTTATTATTCTTATTCATCATTTTCTTCTTATTTCTATGCCTTGCCAGGTCCCCCGACGTTGGCGACCACTTGTGCGAAGACCTCTCCGTCTTGCGCTGCCCGGAAAAAATCCAAAACTTGTCTCATTCCGGTCCACTCTCTGATGTTGCGCAGCCAGGACATTTGCCTTCTAACAACTCCCCTTCTTCCTTCTATCTAGCCTTCGAGTAATATTTGGAACAGGATTTTACATAGATTATAAAACATTAATTACTTATTAAAATTTAAAGTTTGAGAAAAATTTATATGTATAAACTGGCAATAGAGCGATCAAGATTTCTATATAATCTATTTTCACAATGCGAAACCATTGTTTTAAATTTTTTTACTCATTTATTTATCTATGGCACACACAATACATATAAAGATCAGTTAACATATAAGAAGTCGTTAAATATTACATGGAATATCTTACAATTTTCCACAGATTTAACAAGTTAATTACACAGAAGCACACATTAGTATGTTTTATTTGTTAATATTTATTATTTATTAATAAATAAAATAAATTAATGTGTAGTAATATTATGTACAACATTTTCTTGAATTAACATGCACAGGAACAGGAAATAATGTTTATAATATTTCTATATATTGAATAATCTTTATGTCTGTTTTAACATAATCTGTACTTTTTTCTCACCACTTTTGCTATGTCACTGTTTTTTCGTACTAAAAATGCGCGCACTGTATGCACCATTTCTAAAGCAATTATATTATATATAGATAAGAGTTACGGGTTAATTTCCTTTATTGGAACCCTTAAAATAATTTTGTTTTCGTTGCTGCTGAGTAGGTACTGGTCCAGACCTGATAATTGGTCGCGGGGAGAATAATTGGGGTGCGTAGCGTCAATCAGGAGCGGCGATTAGCGTCAATGTGCTCTGCCGAATTTCACGCGGCCATATCCCGCCGCCGATAAACAGCCGCCTTCAGAGGCGCAGCTTCGCTAATGCGAAGCAATATTTCAAAAGCCGCTAATTCCTATCGATTGATCGCGCCGCGGGCCGCTGCCGGATTTCGAGACTCCGGGCTTAAGCCAACGGGCGCGGGCAAGCGTGGCACATCCCTAGCACAGCACATAATACTCCCCCAATAATGGACAGCGGAACAGGAAAATGCACTAGAATCAATTAGGAGAGTTTTGAAGCTTTTTTGAAATTGAAATGATCAATTTAAAGTCTGTTGTGCGGTTTTAATGAATTTAAAATTAATTATTTTTAGTCACCTCACGAACGTTGAGTTATATTATCGCTACTTTAAGAGACGACCAGTACTTATCATCATCAGGCATAATTAATAACCAATTACACTATGTACAACTTGATAATGAGATTGACTGCTCCTCTCCAAATAATAGTATGACAAAATAACTCAACGTGTGTGTAGTATCAATATCCCAATTACAAGTATCTTTGGCCTGCTCTAGCAACGTGCACTAATATTTTTTTATTAAAAACAATACAGTATGTTTTTATAAAACTACTAAAATAAAGAATTCACTTTTTGTTATAATTTTCACGAATTTATTATGGAGGTACCTTTATTAATTTAATATTGAAAATTTATTTTTAAACAGGTTGTTACTCATACTCAGCCAATGGAATCCTTAAATGAAATCGGGTCCACCTTTCCTGCATCAGTGCTCATAGTCAATTGATTTATTTTTAAAAAAAGAATATATTATATTATGGTCAACCTACAGATTACCAACACATTCATATATTTTGCGTATTATACACAATAGATCGTGTATTCAATTATGAGACGTCCATTTTACAAGACGTCTTTTTAAGAATCATTGATTACTATAAATCACTTAGGTATAATATTCCATCTTAATAGCCGGCAGGGAGATTCAAATCCCCATTTTTGAAGGAAAACATCTTTGGTCAACGGACTAATTACGTTTGACATACAATATCAGCAAATAGTGTGAAGCGAGCCAGGAAACGAGTAATCTCTGAGTTTTGATTTGTACAAGAAGGATAGTAATCTCAACAGCCAAGTCGAAGTTCAAATATCAAGTGACAACCTGTAGGTAATGCCTAAATAAATAAATAAAATATTATATTTATAAATTAATTATTTTTAATTTTTTTCATTTTTTCATCAACATAGGCAGCGAAAGCTGACTCTCCTTAAAATTAGTTAAAAACCGCGGCCACTGGAAACTGCCGAAGGCGAGCAAACAACATAATAAGACACAGCTTTTAAGTCATGAGTAAAAATTAAAGTTCCTCCAGTCGATGTACGTTAACTTTGGAGTGGACGAGATCACCGATGCGCCGTGATGAACCCCGATGCAAATTCTCCGTCGCCATCGACGGTCGGCACCCGAAGTGGTATCAGCAGAGTCGGATTATGAAAGATACCTGAGATCTATGTCTACCATCACATTGGTCGAGGACATCTACACACAAAATCAGCGCATTTGTCCGCTTTTACGTCAGTTTTTTTTCACTAAATAAACTAGTAACATTTTTTTTTTAAATTTGCATTACAGAGACGATTATTTTCTATGTATTGGTACAATATAGTCGTAATTCATTTTTGTTAGATACCTGTGTTTAGGGACCGATATCTGTGTTTATTAAATTATTTTAATTATATTGAAATATAATTTATTTTCTTGTGAAAATATAACATACGCATTCTAAGTTGCAGTCTAAGGTCATAACAAAAAATGCATGCGCATAGGTGCGCGCGCATTTCGTTGCGACAACTTCAAGGTCCTGAATTTTCAAATAGAAAATCTTACCCTAAATGCACTAAAAAAGTATAATTTCAATAAAACTAATATTATCCTTGTCTCGGAGATAGTCTCGAGTCGAAAATCTCATCCGTGGACACGGGCCGTTTGATTTGAATTGATAGACGAAGCGTGTCTGTCTACCTGTAAAGGAAAAATAATCCAATACAGCTAATAGTTGCAGCGCTATGTAAAGCATGTCCGGCGCTCGCGGAATGTTCGGCCATTCATCCGAGCCCGGTGCAAGCGCTGGTGTCGCGTTCAATAAAGTTTATCGCGACATGTCGAAATGTGTTTGTATAGCCATTCATTTCAACTTTTCGTCCGCACTAATGGGGCGGAGCGGGTCGGCGAGGCGCCTCGTCATTTCGGGATGAATTTTAAAGTGCGCCACAACCTCCGCGGGCGTGGCTCAAGTCTCTTACATTTATAACGTGACGACCCGTGAAGCCCGAAATGAGAACGATTTTTTATCAATCCACACGCGTGTTGCGCCTACATTTTACCAAATAATAAATAATATTCACTGGGCAGTGGGAGACAAATAAAACGCTTGTAATTAATTCTAGGGTCAGCAAAAAGACAAAAAAACACTTTCGGCCCGATTCTGAAAATAACAATGTCTGGATCTTTAAGATCTTTATCCCAACACTTAATAGACGATAATAGAAATTTAAAAAAGTCTTAAAAACAAATACACTGTATTAAAAGATGGTATAAGAAAGATTGTTTCCTACAAACGTATTCATTTCTTCATCCACAGCGTCCAGATGAAATATCATGGCTAAACTTGTCGAAACCGCGTTCGACGTTACCGCGTATTCAAATCTTCCCATCTTGACATTTTTTGACAGATATGTCTGGATCTTTAAGATCTTTATCCCAACACTTAATAGACGATAATAAAAATTAAAAATAAACGAGACATAGCTTTACGTCGGTGTTTGTTTCTGTAAGTTTCTACATGAGATAGATATAGAGGGAGAGAGAAAGATGTAAATTGTTATCTGTCAAAAATCAAGATGTGAAGATTTAAATACGCGGTAACGCCGAACACGGTCATGACAAGTTTAGCCATGATATTTCATCTGGACGCTGTTGATGAAGAAATTAATACGTTTGTAAGAAACAATCTTTCTTACATCATCCTTTAAAACAGTGTATTTGAGCCGTAGAATTACAAAATCCGCTCTGGAAATTTTTAATTTTTATTATCGTCTATTAAGTGTTGGGATAAAGGTCTTAAAGATCCAGACATTGTTATTTTCAGAATACGGATGATTATCTTTTTTATAAACAAGCAACAACAAAAAAGATCAAGGGGCTATTCTAGGAGGACCTGGAGGAAGCAGTTAGGGTACTGCTGCGAAGCGAGGTTGCAACTAAATAGGGCTGACGTGGAGAGCGAAGCCCGAGACAGGAAAATCTGGAACCTTTTATATGGTGCAGGGACCCCGACCCAATAAGATAAGGGGTAGAAGAAGAAGAAGGAGGCATGCAACATTTGTGGTATCCCTAGGGGGCGCGAATATAAATAGGCCGCCATTTTGAGGACGCGGTATCTTCTGCTTTAGCGCCCGCGACATACACATTAGGTAGAACGGTCGTTCCTCACATCAAGTCCCAAATATAAGTGCATATACAAAGTATCCCGTGTTTAATTGGAGGTTATCCCTATCTCATCCGGAGTTGAGATACTACATTAAAATGAATACATTAATTATTATTGTGTATTGGTAATTAGTATTGTGTCAA